>JAMPIV010007928.1:0-103171 GCA_024509875.1 Oreohelix idahoensis | reverse complement strand
CCTTAGTGTGAAATATAAAAATGTTTCTATAAAATAATTGATAAACACTCGGTGTTACGGTTTACAGACACCCTTTTTTAGTTACATTCATTTTCTTAATATTAGAATGATACACAACTTTACTAGAACACATTGTGTCACACTATGCTGTTGTCAATCATTCATCTTCCACTTTTGTAACCTGATCATGTTTCCACGCTCCAGTGCTACCTGGCATTTGGCTCTGGCACTGTCTCCGGGTTACACCCTGGTTGGTGCGGGGGTGGGGACATCAGACTTAAATGTTCTTTGATCTATGTTTTTGCTATTACTCCTTGATATAGGCCACTTGATCAATTTTACTGGTGCCGTCCTTAATTATCTCTTATCAGCACAATAACTCATACCCGCAAAACCAGTTAGTGCTTGTTGTGCTAGTTTTCGGCCAAATGGATTATTTTGGTTCAAATGTACTTTATTATTTAGCCCAGATGCTAGATCGTATGGCACGGGCTAGAATTTGTATAAGTCTCCTTTGAGATCCATATACCATCACGGTGTCTCTCTATAGTAAGGATTTTGCCGGCTACCTCTCAACTGTGTATCTTCGCGTTTAACTGTCGATTGTGCCTTGCAACCGATTTTGAGACGACATCTTCTTGTCTTGTCGGTTGGTTTGATAAGCACCAAGTCATTTTAAGTCCGGGGAGAGTTTCAATTCAGGTGGTAATCTGGCGAGACTTGATGTACCCTTTCCGTCGCCTCTGTGTAATGTCACAATGTGGTATGAGATTACTGGCCTGGTTTGGGTACCACGTTTCTTGTTACGTGGCAACCCTGACTTGGGTAGGATTTGTTTGACTTTGAGAATATCTTAGTGTTTTAGTGATTTGATTTTTATCTTTCTTTTAGTACTTGTGATACCATACAGATAAAGACAAAAAAAGAAAAAAAACACAATTATGAATGTTGTGTTTTTATAAGATGCTATATGGTCTTATATGCAACCACACACTACATTTTGATGCATGCGATTACGACAAATTATTGTAAAACATGGACTGCCCTTGAGGGTAGCGAGGAAAGAAGACATTAGAAATAATTCACCGTATTGCCATTAATAACACCCTTCAGCGGGGTGCCCCGGTTATTCCATCAATACGTTTGTTGATAGTCAACGTACACCATTGACATTTGTGCATGATGATTTTCTGCAAATGGAACAAATCCCTTGTGAGCATTTAGTATATGATAACCACCCTAGACTTGCAACTCATAGTTGCACCCTTATTTTTTGTTGATGCTTTGCCCATGTTATATAGAAATAGCATTTGCACATGCGGTCATTGCAATTGTAAATGCCATTATGCACCAAAGATCCCCAGATGAACACAAGGTTGGAGTAGATGCTGATTTTATTAAGAAATCTTTCGTGGTTGTCACAGAGAGATAAGTACAAGTTATGCACAGATATCCCCAACAAACATTGAATATTTTTTGATGAATTCAATGGTTTACATGGAACAGGAAATCAGATTTGCAATGATGATTAGGAACAAATGCACATATGAGGACCATATTTGAAGTCATTATTGAAGGATTATCAGTAGACAAGAGACACAAATGAATTATGATAATCCCATGGAACCACAGGTACTAAGGACACAAAATGAGAGATTAAAATAATGGAAGAAAAAAAATAATGACTGAATAATTTAGCTACGCCCAGAGGTAAGGAAATAGAGATTTACATCCGCATTTTGGAGAAGATATCTCTTTGATTTTTGCTTATTGCCTTTGTAATATGAACATTGTTGTATAACAAATGACTATTCCTTATCACGAATTACAGAATGTTGTAAGATAGTTGGAATAAATTGACAATTTGCTCTGTTTGCCCAGAGGTAAAGGAATAGAGATGGCATTTTGTGTGAAAGATATCCTTTGATCACCCCACCTCCTATTCCCTTCCGTTACATATGTACCCCCCCCCCCCCCCGAAATGTCCCCCCCCCGCCCCATCCACTCTAATAACATACCCAGAATTACAAGAGAGAAAAAAAAATAAATGATTGATGAAAGTGGACACACTGAGATTTGCTCACCCCGAGGATATTGGATAAAAAAAAATAATGTTATCCCAAGGACAGACATGTCACAGATATATCATGGAGATATTAGGAAAAAAAAAAAAAAAAAAAAAAAAAAAACTAGATTAGAAATGCAGCAAACTTGGTCAAGGACACCATGAAATAGACCCCCGCCCCACACTTAAGATAACTGACGGATGAGATTTTTGAATTATAAGTACCATAAGTCACCCATCTGGCTGTAGTCAGCGGATGTTACAGGCACCACATAACTCTGACTAACCCTCGACCAGCGAAGGCAGAGTTGGTGTCGAAATTTTGCACATATGTAAAAAGACATCTTTTTGTTCATGTTTTAGTAAAGTCTAGACATTTATGTTAACTCT
This sequence comes from Oreohelix idahoensis, assembly GCA_024509875.1. NCBI lineage: Eukaryota > Metazoa > Mollusca > Gastropoda > Stylommatophora > Oreohelicidae > Oreohelix > Oreohelix idahoensis. Next base: position 100,716 of record JAMPIV010007928.1, on the reverse strand, counting down.
TTAAGCCCCAAGAGCCAGTATACTGTACTTCCCGCTAGACCCATTTGGCCCAATCAACAGTATACTGGCTTTCGTATCTCTTGATCCTTTCTAGGGCTGTTTTCTAATTTTGACAACTCAAAAACGCTATTTTCTTAAAGTATAGCCATCCATTATGGACTTTTGTTATTTATGAATATGAACATTTAAAAAAAAATTATTTCCAAACAAAAACAATAAAAACATACTGGTATGGCCATTTTTGTTTGGGCCAAACCCACCATTTTGCTTGGGACTGAAAGAGTTAATAGTTCTATAAATGATTAGTTGATATATTGATGATAAATATTCGCAAATATAGTACATGGACAATTAATAAGGATATATTTCCAGTACAGAATAAGAGGAATAGGAAGGATCCACATTTTAAATATTGGAGCACCATGAGCGAGGAATTGGACTTATAAAGAAAATGGAAATGGTACACTGTATGCAAGGATAACCAGAAATAATATGGATAAATAGTAGTCAGAGTGCCAGGAACTTTGTCTTACGAGAATATTGTATATTCCTCACGGTCAATTGATTATTTGCTTCGTTTCTGTGTCAGTTTTTTTTTTTGAGTGATGACCCCCAATTTTTTTTTTCATCTCATATTGTCAAAAGTTCTTACATCTCGGTTGATAGTTCCATAAATAATTGTTTGATGTGTTTTGCATAAAGGTATTGCTAGATAAGGTACATAGGGAGTTACTAAGGATGAATTCTCAAGATAACAGGAGGACTAGAATAGATACAATGATATTGGAACACCATAAATGATACATTGGTGTTATGAAAAAAAAAAAAAAAGGAGACAAATATAAATTGTATACAAGGATGCCTCGAGAGTGACAACATGGATACATATTGTCAAGAGTATAAGCAGTTGTCTTAAAAGAGAAAATAAAGTAATACGGAACCCAATGTAGAAAATTCATGATGATTTGGAAACTATATTTTTCTTTTCCCTTATATTTCATAAAATGATAGTAACACATTCGTCTGTTGGTTGCTGAATAATTTGATGTTTGAAAATTGATGTATGGTAAGTCAAAGAAGATCTTTGAAGAATAAATATATATATAGAATAATATTTCTAGGGAAGAGTTCACAAAAAAAAAAAAATGCTGTATTGACAGAAAAGAAGGAATGATTAGAAATAACTGACTAATGGACAGGATCACCACCAGACGTACGGATATTAGAGACAGACATCACATAGTTTAGAAAAAAAAAAAAGGAATGTAAAATAGAACATTTTTTCTACAGTGACGGACTTAGAACGAATTTATACACTTACCATTTGGAAAATGTCAATAACCAGAAACATTCAGATAGATAAATAAGGATAAGCCATGAGCTTTCAATGCTTTTATTGTGAAAAATGATTACTTATAAAAATGATGCTGGTCGTATTATCGTCTGATAAATATGCATATTATGTCTAGAGATGTTTTCTACATGTAATAATGAGCAAGTGGCTCATTCACTGAAAAAAAAAAAGAGAACATGATGAGTACCCATGAGAACATTGGCTATTTTATGAAAGTGGATTGCCATTACCATAGGAATTAGAGATTTTGGACATTTCTTGGAATATTGCAGAGTACTTGGGAAATAGAATAAATAAGTACGCCAAAAAAAAAAAAAAAAAAGGTTTTTTTTTAGTACTTGCAGGCTTTTAATATGGAGCAAATAACAGTACAGAAAAGAGATAACACCCCCCACCATATCCAAGAGAAGGTAATCAACTATATTTTTTTGAATGAAATGTAATAGATTATGATAATCCAGCCAAGTTCTGCAAATAAGATAGTTTATTGTTCATTCCCCAGTGTTGCCACTCGTCACATTTTTTTTTAGTGATGACCTTATGAGTGTTTTGCAGATTTTGTTGGGCAGTGTTGCCAATTTATAAATTTGGTGAAAAATATTATGATGTGATGAATAAGTTACACTTTTTGAAGTTGATGTCCACTACTAGTTTTTTTTTACATAGCAGACGACCTCATATAGACATAGGACCCCAGTATAGGAATTAGATTAAATTTTTTGGAAATATTTTTGGACTTAGAAAAATTTTTGAACTTTAAATTTTTCTGAAAATTTTTTTTTGAACTTAGAAATTTTTGGGGATGGATTTTTGTTATTGATAGTACTCAAATGTCTCCCTACGGGATACATTTGCGGAGCCCCGGGATCTATATGTGGCCGTGTACATAGTTGTTCCTTTGGAAACAGACTATATTCTTACAAGACAGAGGAAGCACAGACCACCCCATAATTTATATTTTATGAGAAACAGAAAATAATAAATAGTGTCACATATTTAGGGTAGAGTCGCTTCTACACGCCATTTCTAATAATTGGGTGATTTCCCCTGACCAATCGGATAGCTCAGATTTACCCCGGGGAAAGTGGAACAACGACGCCATTTTTGGCAGTAGAATGAAAGAGCGCAACTCAAGAGGTCGTATCTGGTCCAGCTCTACATATTTCTTAGTTTGAGAGAATCAAACTTCAACATTTCTTATAAAAATGTGTATTTCAGGACATTGAGTGGTTATAATTTTCTTTACTGGCGTAAGTAGTGACAATCGTTAAATATGTATTTTGAATAGAGCTCCCAACCCTAGTCGCAGCAGAACTAGTTCGAGGATTTGAGTCAATTTGCAAAAAACATAGTCTTACACCTCAAACCATGTAGAGTAGAAAATATTCTTGTGTTGGAAAGCATTTAACTCAAGGAATGCTTATGATTATAAAGAAATCAAGGACAAATCTGAGGAGATGGGTAAATGTCGTCGAACCTAAAATAAGACTGTAACTTAAAAGAAGGAACACGGTGGAATGAGAAGGTTCGCCATATTTGACAATTGAGTAGGCCTACGAGACAAGGATGCGAAAAGGGATTTTTGCATCGATGAAAGCATCTGATGAGATGATAGAATTTTATTATACTTATTATTGTAAAAATGTTCTGAATTCCAGACTTTGTTGAAATTTTAAGTTTCATGCTGAAAGATATTAAAATTTTGCATGAAATCGAACGCTGTTGAAAAGGTGAATTACTACAGTTTTGAGATCTAGATAAGAAATCTATCCATTTCAATTAAATTCGCTACATCAACACCTAAGAGAAGAAAATCGAACCTGGTAACACAAATTTAAGAGAGAAATCTAAATCTCTGGTGATTAGGCCAGTTAAACATCTGCTCTCTGTAAAGTAAACTGAAAATACTGCATATACCGGCACTGCCACGTGAAGGTAATATGGTGCCGTTCCAGTCCTAAGGAACACCTGCCCCGGCTACACTTTCTTATGAAAAAATGCTGTAAATAAAAAGTTTGAAATTTGGATCAAGGATAGTTGATCTCTTGTTTTGCCTTGCCTTGGAATTGCCTAAGAAAAAGGAAAGAAAAAATGTGTGTTGAAAACTAATAATATATGAACCATAACTGCTCTAAAATATTACACCTTAGAGGATCATCCTAGAACCTGGTACACCCTTAAGTCTGTCGAAGAACAATTTCCACCTCTAGCGTATAGGCTAGTCGACTAACTAGACTCTTCGTATAAACAGCAAACCCCCAAACACCCTGTCCGGCCACACAAGCAGAGACTGAGCAGAAATATAAAACAGGAAGCGAATTCAGTGATTTCAAAGAATACAGTGACCTCGAAAATTGGCCCATAACAGTTGATAATGATTTCATAGAGAATTGTTTAATGCAAGACACAGGATTTTTTCAAAATAAAAAACCAGATGATGTACATACCGAATCAAGCAGGGTTTAGAAGGAGCAAAACAGAAGTTTCTCAAACAAATATTTTGAAGAAAAAAATGGCCAGACTGTGATGAGATCATGGTTAGTTTATTCAAAGAGCGAAGGCTATATATAGTGTTTTGTTTGCAAACTCTTTTCTAAATGCCAAACATCACTTACAACAGGTGGGTTTTCTGACTGGATGAATATACTCAGAACTCTGGAGAATCATGAAGACAGCATGGAACATAAGAGGGCGATGTTGTGTTGGATAACAAGAAAGTCAAATAAAAATAATGTGGATCAGCAACTTGAAGAACAGATGACAAAAACCATACAGTACTATTTTGAAGTACTGAAATGAGTTGTTGCTGTTATAAAGTTTTTAAATGAAAGAGGTGTGGCATTTAGAGGTCATGAGGAGAAGTGGGGCTCACCAAATAATGGAAACTTCATGGGGGCCATTGAACTTATTGCAGAATTCGACCCATTTTTTACATGAACATCTCGAGAAATGTGAGAATGAAAAAGTAAATGCTACTTACCAATCCAAAACCGTGTATGAGAAAATGATATAAATTATGGGAAAACATGTGCAAGATAAAACTGTGAATCAAATCAACAACCTAGACACCAAATACTACTCAAGCTGTGAATCCAATCAACAACCTAGACACCAAATACTACTCTATTATTGTTGACTCTACGCCTGACCTGACACATGTTGACTAGCTGGTAATTGTGGTTCGATACTGCTATAATGGAAAACCCTGTGAGAGATTTTTAACATTGTTACCGACAGAAAACCATTCATCAACGACTTTGTTCAACGAAATACAACAAATCCTGGGTGAACATAAGCTTTCACTTGAAAATATCCGTGCTCAGTCCTACGATAATGCATCTAACATGAAGGGCTCGAAGAAAGGGCTGCAAGCACTCTTTAAAAAATTATAGTCCGTTCGGAAATTCGTGCCCACAGAAAGCGTCAATTTTCTCCAAAACTGTTTGTTGTATGGACATGAATTTTTGCATGCAGTCTTAGATTTTCCATGCAGTTAAGATTTTGCGATCATTACATCCACAGCTGTCGCGAAATTTGCAAAACGGCGAATTTCTTTGATCTTCTTGGAACATTTGCCTAAATCTGCCCGTAACATTAATTCTTACAGTAAATCACAACATTAGTGCGACAAGACGGTTCGAAGGCGTGTCCTAAATGTGTGATTGGTTGTTCACGTGATTTTGATACGAGGAATGATGTTCTGATAATGAACCATGGTAGCAGTAAATCATCAGGAAGCTATGACGAATCGTAACTGTTTATGTGTTATTATAGATTGGCATATGAAATTAGTTTATCACAAACGAAGGAATGCGATCGACGTGCCTCATTCCGAATCGGACGACTCCAATAAGTTCACAACAGTTATTGGTTGGATAAACTGCAAGCCATCTCGCTGCCAGTAATCTTCTTCTTCCTGTAGCACGTGTTCTTTACATTTAGCCCAGTACTCTGTGTCTATTCGTGAAAGGGCCTCACGAGTCATGTCTTTAACATCGCACATTTTAAAAGTGGTGTTCTTGGCGGCCACTTGCCCTTTAACTCTAGCCCAAACCAGCTCTATTGGGTTAAGGTGAGAATGGTAAGTGTTAAATCTTGTTCTTTCCACTCTGTAAAGTTGCTTTCACACACACACTGTAAAGTATCAGTCTGTCTGCTCTGTAAGGAAGAGTGGTGTGTTGTTGAGATCAGGCATGCTCCAGTCTACCCAGCTGTAAATGGGTAACTCACCCTAGTCCTGAGTTAGGGAAGGCAAAGGCTTCAGGGAAGCAGGCCCTAAACTTGGTCACTTCAGCCGACGCAGGATGGTGTATGTATGAAGTAGAAGTGTAGAGTGTGATTACCCCGAATGGTGTACTGTTCGTGTGCTGACCAATATAACCACTCACACTTGTGTCTACAAGGCACCAATGCAGACTGCTGGAATCTTAGTTTACTCAATTTATTCAGACGTACACACTGGGACATACGAGTACATCATGGTTCGTTGACATATCAATTTGTAGGTATACATAGCAGATCTGAAGTCATGACACATTCAGAAATAATGGGCAGTACATCAAAAGTTCAATGTCATGATACATTATGGCCACATCCCCCTATCTGACTAAACGCGTCAGTGAAGGCGGATCGATAAATAACCAAAGTTACTTGACGTCCATAGTTTGTAGTATATATTATGAAACCACGAAAGGGGGTTTCTAGCAAGATTGAGATCTCCCTGTCACTGTCCGATAATAAGATAAATAATCTGTTCTCTTGGCAGTGATCAAAACATATGATGACCGAAATCCAACATGGCTGTCTCCCTGAGTTGTCGTTCACTCATTCATAGGAAGGAGAATATAAGCCAGAGTTAATTTATAATGGTTATATAAATGATTTCGTAAATGTTTCCATACAGCTCTACGGTGATCAGGTTAATTTCACGTAGCCATAACCGCTGCAGGAAAATCTGTCATCTTCGTCGATACAAAACACGACACTAGCATAGCGAAGCACCAAAAGTCAAGCTAGGCCTAACCGACGAGAGATCATCAAAATAGGAGCTGGGTTTACCTGGAGTCCGAATCATCTATATACTGACATAAGGAGAGTCTCTAACACAAACTATCGTAGAGACACCATCTCCTTCAGTAGAAAAACCACTTCGTAAGACATCTTTTTCTGACGAAAGGACCAGCTCTAGAAAAACGTACCCCGCCATTTGTAAGCAGTACATCGGAACTCATCACGACTTGTCAAAACAACTCATACTTCCGCTAGACCGGAATACAAGAATCTAGTCCCTCCTACCAATCCAAAATATACAATATAGGACTGATTCTACTTGTACTAATAATATGTAATACATATGAATTCAGGCCATAAACACAATAAGCAAATTAATATATTTTCTGGCCCTAAAAAATAAGTACAAACGCAAGCGCAATATCCTTGCGCTGGATCAATATCCAGAACGATTACTCCTATAATCAAAAGTGTGAATCAAACATGGATTATCTCGCTTTTACCATAAACAGCATTTTCATACACAAATAAATGAATGTCTATATTTTTCCCATATTAAATAGCCATATCGATTTTTGTAAAATGTGCGTCAAAATATGCACGCAACAGATTACCACACCCCTCGGGAAAAAAAAATGGTACATTTTTTTTTTTGAAATACATCTAGGAGCAACATACAATAGGCTCACAACGCACCAATAACAATGCGCAGATGATAAGCATAAGTTTTATGACCTTAGAGAAAGTACTTCTCTAAGTATAAATATTTCCAGAGAGGTGTCACCAACGCATACTACAATATTAGCAATGACACAATTTTCACATTAGTTTATACATAAATTTCATCTAAGATATCTTAACATCATGATCATCAAAGACAAAAAACATTGAAAGATCAGCGGTGAATAAATATGAATGAACCGCTAAGTAGTGTTACAATCAATATATGATATATTACATATGTGTACACATTTCAACATAGAAACAACTGTATCAAAGTTGTATAACAGTTATGAATCGTGTGGGCATCTAGACAAAATATCTGCCATCACATTTTCTGACCCACGGATAGCTCGCACCGAAAAATGAAATGGCTGTAGAGCAATCGCGTATCGCGTTGATCTCGCGCTCTTCAGATTTTTACTCTGAATAGCCGTAAGAGCTTTCTGGTCAGTTTCCACAATGAAATGCGCGCCCAGAAGAAATCTTTGCAGTTTAAGGATTGACCAAACCATAGCCAATAATTCACGGTCTAGGACCGAGTAATTCTTCTCTGCGGCATTTAATTTCCGAGAAATTATACATCACAGGATGCAGAGTTCCAGAGTACTCTTGCATTAGTGCAGCTCCAATCCCGGTGGATGAAGCGTCACTACGAAGAATAAATGTCTTATCCTTAGAAGGCAATACTAGGATAGGTGAAGTAGAAAACATAGTTTTAACCTTATCCAAAGAGGATTGACATTCTTGAGTCCAATGGACTACATTAGGAGACCCTTTCTTTAGCAAGGAAGAAAGAGGTGACATAATGGAGGACAGATTCGGGATGAATCGTCCATAAAATTGTATTAGACCTAAGAGACTTCGTACTTGCTTTTTAGTCTTAGGAATAGAAATGTTAAGTATCTTACTTGTATTATGGTCTTCTGTTTTTAGGAACCCATGACCAACACGGTGTCCCAAGAAAGATATTTCGCTAAAACCAATACATGCTTTCGATGGTTTCGCTGTCAGGTTATGCTCGCGTAAGATAGACAATAGTTCATTTATACCATTATAGTGATCGTTCCAAGTATCACTGAAAAGACAGATGTCATCAAGATACGCAATGACATCTGAGCGATGAGATAGGATTCGACGCATCATGCGTACAAATGTAGCAGGGGCGTTCATAAGACCGAAAGGCATGAAATTCCATTGGAATAGACCCCTAGGCGTCGAAAAAGCAGTAAACGGTTTGGCGTGTTCGGATAGTGGAACTTGCCAATATCCCTTAGACAAATCGAGTTTAGTAAAGAAGTGAGAATTCGATAGTCTCGTAAGTAGCTCTTCTAGTAAAGGCATAGGTTCAGCATCGAATTTAGTCACTTGATTCAATTTGCGATAATCCACGCAAAGACGTATGTTATTGTCTTTTTTCCGTACTATAACCATCGGCGAAGAATATGCTGATGTGGATGGTTCAATAATTTTTAACTCTATCATCTCATCTAACTCTTTCTCTACCTGTGCTTGAAAATGTATCGGGATAGGATACGGTCTGACTCTTATAGGACTATGGTCAGTAAGAATAATGTCATGTTGAATGACATCAGTTTGACCAGGAATGTCAGTAAGGACATCCTGAAATTGTTCTAACATAGTAGAAACTTGTTTCTGCTCTCCTGGAGATAATTCTGGAGAAATTGCAACATCTTTCCATGATTCATTAGAGTGAAGAGGAATCAGTGGAAAAGGTAAATTTACATCCGAGAAACTCGTTTCCTCATCCTGTATTACTGACAGAGATGAGTACTGTCCATGTTGGACTGGAAAATCGTCCGTTGCCTGGAAAACAGGTTGTAAATAATCAGGACGTTCATGGAATTCCGTGAGCATGTTGATGTGGAAGGTTTTACGCTTCCCGTCAATATCGACGATATAGTCAACATCGGAAACCTTTGATATTATATCGTACGGACCTTTCCAAGAAATGAGAAGTCTATTTTCCCTACAAGGTAGCAAGACAAATGCTTTGTCACCTGGACAAAGTTGACGCAAACATCTCTTTTTATTGGCAAATTCCCTTGCCTTCTGTTTCGCAAATTCAGAAGAAGCAGTTGCCAATTTGCATGCTTCAATAATCTTGTGTCTAAGTGCGATGACATATTCATAAGAGGATTTTGTGTCATCGACAATATTATCAGCAGTTATAAGATCATGCAGTAAGGACATAGGACCTCGCGGTTTCGCGCCAAAGACAAGTTCAAAGGGAGAAAATCCTGTATGTTCGTTGGCGACCTCTCTATATGCAAAGAGAGCCGCGGGTAAAACCCTATCCCAATCCTGAGGATGATCTTCTGTTATCTTACCTAGTAGGTTTTTCAGAGTTCTATTCAAACGTTCCACCATCCCATTGGACATAGGATGATAAATACTACTCAGCGATCTCTCTATCTTCAGAGTCGACATTACTTGAGACATGGTATCCGATATGAGTTGGGTACCATGGTCGGATAATATTTCTGCTGGAAACCCCAGACGAGAAAATATTAACCAAAGAGCATCTGCGACATCAGCAGTAGTTATGCTCTTTAGAGGAACAGCCTCCGGCCAACGTGTGCACATATCAACACACGTCAAAATAAATTGGTGTCCTCTAGCAGACTTTATCTTAAATGGACCAATGATGTCTATCGCCATTTTTTGAAATGGCCGAATGGGAATGTCTGCAGCCTGAATAGGTGCATCATGGCGTGGACCTCTGGATTTAATCTCTTGACATACTTTACAAGATCGACAATAGATTCGTATGTCCTTATTCACAGCAGGCCAAAAGAAAGATTGAAGAACTCTAGCTTTAGTACGGGAAAAACCCATATGTCCAGCACACTGCGAATCATGAGCGTGCTGTAAGATTTTAACTCTCATATTTTTAGGCACAAGGATTTGAGAATGAATGGACTTAGCGGAGTCTTGTACCATACGTACAAGTACGCCATTCTTCATCGTAATCCAAGATTTACGATTTGTATCCTTATTCGGATCACCTTTTGTTTCCAGAGTAAAGAATTTCTTTAGAGTAGGATCATCTTCCTGCTGTTTGATAAAGGAATCGTGGGAAATCTCCAAGGGATCATCTTGGATCTGCGCATCATTATCTTCAGAATGTGAAGATTGTGGCATATTGAGAGCTTGAGCCCTAGTGATTACTGCATTAGCAGATTGCATATTAACATTTTCCCAATTAGAAATTTGCTGTGGAGTGCATTCTTTCACTCCATGAATGCGACCGATGATAAGATCAGCGATCGGATTCGGCAAGAGACATGCTTGCACCTCTCCTGTAAAGAAAGGCGTAGCAATATTGATAATGGCAGTGGAGAACTTCTCCAATGTGCCACCAAATGTTACACATTTGACTATATTGCCTGTAGCTCGAGAAGGATTTACGAGTGATTGCCTCACTCCAATGGTAGTGCACCCCGAGTCGAAAAGAATTGATACCGGAGTACCATCTATTAGGCCCCTATTAAAGACAAGAGCACCCCTTCCATTATGCGCGATTGACGCATGGAGAGCGGGAAGTGGGTGACCGCAGCTTAAAGTAGACACTGTGGTTGGATCGAATAATGTTTTGCATTGCGAACACTCAGATGCTCTAGCAAAATCAAAAGCGGAATTCGCTACACTATTGGAGTCTTTTTTATCATTATTCTGATTATCGGTGTCGTGGAACTCCTGTTGTGCAGAGTTAGCCTGGTAATACGATTTACCATGTCTTTTGTGTTGTGATCTACCTCGGTTATAATTGTCTCTATAATTATTATTGCCTCTGTTATAACCCCTATTTGGGTTTGAATCATAATATTCATGATCATAATCATCATGCTCGTTATATTGAGTATCCCTGTAATATTGTTTCTTTTGTCTCCATGAAGCACTTGGGTAGTTCCTATAGCTACTCCCTTTCCGAGAATTTCTAACATTATGGGTACCCCTCGCGTGTCGAGGACTATCAGCCCGATTCCAGTTCTTCAAAGAAGAACTCTGATTTGAGTGGTTATCTTGGTTTTGATACTTATTCCAATTAACCTTTTTATCAAATTTATTTTTAGCTCCTTGGAATTTGTGTGAGTAATTCTGATTATATTCTGTTGCCGAAGCAACTGGCATACTCTCTTTAATGTTAGAGTTACTAAGAATCATGTCAGGGTGTGCCGTGGCATACTGGTCACAATATTCTTCCATTTGCTTTATTGTACTAGGTTTACGCTCATGTAAGAACTCTAGGAATGATTTATTTACAGAAGACATGACCTTGTCTCTTAGCAATAAATCTGTAAGACCATCAAATGTTTTCTCTGTTTTGGATAATTCAATCCATCGTGAAAGTGTAATTCGTGCTTTTGAGATGAAATCTGAGAATTCTACACCTACCTCAGGTCTCATTGTTTTAAACAAAAGACGATAACCTTCTTCAGACAGCTGATATCTCTTTATCAAAGCTGCCCTAACAGCATCATAATTATCTTTGTCGGCCTCTTCAACAAAATATAACTTACTCAGAGACTCCCCTTTTAGATTTTCAGACAACTGATTCACATACTGTGATTTGTCAACATTATGAGATCGACAAGCCCGTTCAAATCTAGAAAGCCAAAATGTTATGTCATCACTGGTAGGGTTAAACGCTGGTACTTTGACCTTGTACACAAAGGGTTTACCATTACCACCAGATGCCTGATTAACATTACTCATACATGTCAATTTTAATTTCTCTAATTCAAACTCATGTTCTCTTATTGCTTTTCTCTCTTCAGCTTCTCTATCTAATCTTTCTGTTCTGCAGCCGCTTCTAATTTTTTCTGTTCTGCAGCAGCAGCAACTTCTAGTTTTTTCTGTTCTGCAGCAGCTTCTCATTTTTTCTGTTCTGCAGCAGCAGCAACTTCTAGTTTTTTCTGTTCTGCAGCAGCTTCTAATTTTTTCTGTTCTGCAGCAACTTCTAATTTTTTCTGCTCTGCATCAGCTTCTAATTTCTTCTGTTCTGCCTCAAATCTCCTTTCCTCCACTTGCATCTGCAATTTCTTAAGTTCAGCAGCAGTATCAGCTTCTTTTTCTAATCTTTTTTCTTCAGCTAAGGCTTTCCTTTCTTCTGCAGCAGCTTTTTTTTCTTCTATTTGAAGTTTTCTCTCCTCAGCCGCAGCTTTTTTTTCCTCAGCAGCAGCCTTTCTTTCTTCAACAGCAGCAGCAATTTTTTTTCTCTTCTGCAGCTAATGCTTTGTCATATTGAGCAACAGCCCATTGTTCTAAGTCTTTTCCAGTCTTATCAAGAGATTTTCCTTGTGCAATGAAATAATCTAATGTAGACATATTGTCTTCTTAAATCAGAAACCTGAAAAAGTAAATAAATTACCCTCTTTCACGTTAATGAGAGACAAGTCTATACCATAGACTTAGTCTTAGTCCAAACTTGTATGGTTTATAATACCCAATGATAACTTGAGTACCTATGGACCCAATAACTGTATCTCAAATACTGTGGGAGACAAGCCTTACAAAGGTCTTGTATATCTCAATGTAATCAAAGATCACTTGGGTACCTGTGGAAAAAATATTTCCCTTTACCAATCACTTTGGGAGACAAGCCTTACAAAGGTCTTGTACATTTTGTTATAAAACAATAACAATCATAAAGTACTGATCTGTACTATACTATCAGTGTATACCACTATACGTCATATGTCAACTAAAGACATTACAAAGGACAAACAAGAAAAGACAATATGAACACATTTGCAGAGATCAAATTAAATTAAATAGGAGAAATGAAAAAAAAAAATGATCACAGAAACCGTGATGATAACTGCAATAATAAAATGACAAGACAAATAACGCCACAGTGTATAAACATAAGGGTGTAAAAAACTGAAATGAAAGGAAAGATGAGACCTACAATTATACAAACAAATCAAACAAAACTAAGGAACACAAAATTATTAACAAAAACAACGAAGAAAAGAACATCTCATCACAACTAACAGAAATAGCAGCAAATTGTTGCTAACAAATTTCCAATTAAGAAAATGTGTACCTATCGAATACTAGTACCAGACCAATGTAACTCGGCATACCTTGTACTAGTCACACAGAACATAAATTAATTTAATACATAACAAATAACATGTAAGCATAAATAGCATATAGCATACAATATAATTTATGTCATGAATGGAATGTGTTGCAGGTATGGTGTTGTAAAGCAGGCACAGTTTATTTTAATTCTAATAACTTGCCACTTTATTGAGTAATAGATTTAATTCTAAACTATTACACTGTCAATTTTTTTCTCTTTTGAGCATATGAAGATCCCACGATGAACTATGCACTTTATGTTCAACAACACTGTGATTCTTCTGTACGTTGAGAAATGTCAACAATACTGCTCCAGATATTTTCTACACTTGATACCACTGTCCTGTGTAATACTGTCTGTACAGCGAAAAAACTGTCAACAAGCGCTGACCTAGATACAGCATCCTATCGGTAATACAGGTCAAGCTGACATCGACTGTATAGCTGTCCTAATGGTGTTGATGTGTTCAAACAAATGTTCTTTCAGCTGTAAACTGTGATTCTCAACACAAAACTGCGTAAGCTGGACCCAGGAATCTGGCTCGCCACTGTAAAAATCTTGTTCTTTCCACTCTGTAAAGTTGCTTTCACACACACACTGTAAAGTATCAGTCTGTCTGCTCTGTAAGGAAGAGTGGTGTGTTGTTGAGATCAGGCATGCTCCAGTCTACCCAGCTGTAAATGGGTAACTCACCCTAGTCCTGAGTTAGGGAAGGCAAAGGCTCCAGGGGAAGCAGGCCCTAAACTTGGTCACTTCAGCCGACGCAGGATGGTGTATGTATGAAGTAGAAGTGTAGAGTGTGATTACCGCGAATGGTGTACTGTTCGTGTGCTGACCAATATACCCACTCACACTTGTGTCTACAAGGCACCAATGCAGACTGCTGGAATCTTAGTTTACTCAATTTATTCAGACGTACACACTGGGACATACGAGTACATCATGGTTCGTTGACATATCAATTTGTAGGTATACATAGCAGATCTGAAGTCATGACACATTCAGAAATAATGGGCAGTACATCAAAAGTTCAATGTCATGATACATTATGGCCACATCCCCCTATCTGACTAAACGCGTCAGTGAAGGCGGATCGATAAATAACCAAAGTTACTTGACGTCCATAGTTTGTAGTATATATTATGAAACCACGAAAGGGGGTTTCTAGCAAGATTGAGATCTCCCTGTCACTGTCCGATAATAAGATAAATAATCTGTTCTCTTGGCAGTGATCAAAACATCATCATCATCTCAACCCATAACCCGTCATGGGTCGTAGGGGTGCCATGGTGGAAGCATCAGCAGACAGGGTCCTCCACTGCTCTCTATTCTCAGCAATGCGTACAAGTGTGGAGAAACCGTGTCCTGCCCATTCTTTGATGTTATCAGCCCAGGATTTTCTTTGCCTTCCTCTTCTCCGTTTACCTTCGACTGTTCCCTGGAGGATCGTTTTCGAAAGGGAGTCATGACGAGTTACATGCCCAAACCAGGCAAGCTTTCGACATATGATGACCGAAATCCAACATGGCTGTCTCCCTGAGTTGTCGTTCACTCATTCATAGGAAGGAGAATATAAGCCAGAGTTAATTTATAATGGTTATATAAATGATTCTTTCCTGTATACAGGAAAGAATAAAAAGTAAAGTAGACAGCGAAATCCAAGAAGAACAGTTTGGTTTTAGACGGAACAGTGGAACAAGAGAGGCAATATTTTGCCTAAGAAGATAGCAGAAAAATATACAGAGGTCCAAAAAAGTATGTATATGTGCTTCATTGACTATAAGAAGGCTTTTGACAGAATCCATCATGAGAAAATAATTGAATGCCTCAAAGACATAGGTATTGATGGAAAAGATATAAGAATACTCAGTAACCTTTATTGGGAGCAAACTGCCACAGTAAGATCGGGAAGGAATTATTCACCATACATAGACATAAAAAGAGGTGTCAGACAAGGTTGTGTGCTGTCCCCCTGCCTATTTAATTTATACACCGAAAAAATTTTCAAACAGATACAGGAAATACCAGGACTGAACATCAGTGGAAGATCAATAAACAACCTTAGATATGCAGATGATACCGTGTTGTTAGCTGAAAGCGAACAGGAGTTACAAGAACTAGTGAAGCAAGTGAACAGTATAAGTCATGAATATGGACTCGACATTAATATTGAGAAAACTAAAACTATGATAATTAGCAAAACAGACGATAAACCCACATTAAAGATAAGCGTAAATGGGAAAATCCTGGAACAAGTCAAGAGCTACGTATATCTTGGTCATATAATAACAGAAGATGGCAGATGTGAAACAGAAATCAAGAAGAGAATAGGAATGGCCAAAGCTACATTCAACAACATGAAACATATACTGACATCCAAACAGTTATCTCATAAATTAAAACTGAGAATCATAAAGTGTTATATATATTCTGCATTTCTGTATGGTGCAGAAACATGGACGATGAATAAGCATTTGGAAGAAAGAATTGAGGCTCTTGAAATGTGGATATATAGAAGAATGGGGCGTATCTCATGGAAAGAGATGAAAACAAATAAGTAGGTCCTAGAAAATCTAGGTATGAAAAGAGAACTAATGAGAGAGGTCAAAGTTCGGCAGCTAAAATACTTTGGCCACATAAAAAGGCATAACACCTTGCAGAAGACCATAACAGAAGGGAGAGTTGAAGGTAAACGTGCAAGGGGAAGACAGCGCTATAAGTGGGAAGATAACATCAAGAGATGGACGGGAAAGAGTCTATCAGAGTGTACCACCAAGACAAGAGACAGAAGACGTTGGAGATCCATTACAGCCAACCTCCGTTGTGGAGATGGCAACTGATGATGATGATGATATAAATGATTTCGTAAATGTTTCCATACAGCTCTACGGTGATCAGGTTAATTTCACGTAGCCATAACCGCTGCAGGAAAATCTGTCATCTTCGTCGATACAAAACACGACACTAGCATAGCGAAGCCCAAAAAGTCAAGCTAGGCCTAACCGACGAGAGATCATCAAAATAGGAGCTGGGTTTACCTGGAGTCCGAATCATCTATATACTGACATAAGGAGAGTCTCTAACACAAACTATCGTAGAGACACCATCTCCTTCAGTAGAAAAAAACCACTTCGTAAGACATCTTTTTCTGACGAAAGGACCAGCTCTAGAAAAACGTACCCCGCCATTTGTAAGCAGTACATCGGAACTCATCACGACTTGTCAAAACAACTCATACTTCCGCTAGACCGGAATACAAGAATCTAGTCCCTCCTACCAATCCAAAATATACAATATAGGACTGATTCTACTTGTACTAATAATATGTAATACATATGAATTCAGGCCATAAACACAATAAGCAAATTAATATATTTTCTGGCCCTAAAAAATAAGTACAAACGCAAGCGCAATATCCTTGCGCTGGATCAATATCCAGAACGATTACTCCTATAATCAAAAGTGTGAATCAAACATGGATTATCTCGCTTTTACCATAAACAGCATTTTCATACACAAATAAATGAATGTCTATATTTTTCCCATATTAAATAGCCATATCGATTTTTGTAAAATGTGCGTCACAATATGCACGCAACAGTAAGGTGGGAGTCGAAGAGAAACATGACCCTGCTCTTGGATGATTTTATCAATCAGATACACTTTTGTCTTATTCCTCTGTCTCACAAGCTGCAACAACTCTGGTTTTAAAAAGCTGTTGTCAGCGAAGATATTTTCATTCACAAGCCACCTTCTGAATTCGTCTTTCGTGCTTGCCGAAGTGGGAGTTTTATCCTCCTGCGCTAGAACATTATGATAGGACGCATTATCCATCACCAGGCAAGACGGCCTATCCTAGAGTCGGGAGGAGTGTATTTACTATCCAATCTCGAAAAATTTGCCCATTCATTTCACTGTGGTAGTCCCTACCATCTACAGACTTTGATATAAAAATAAGCTCTGCATCACGGACAAGCCCATTCTGTCTGCTACCAGCATGTGCTAATATAATGCGTTGACCTTTGCTGCTGGGATTTTTCCTTCTATGGTCTCCGTCAACAGATTGCCATTCTTTCTCGTTCGTATGATGAGCATTAACCCAAGATTCGTCCAAATACACTATATCATAGCCGTCTTGCCTTCTCTCACGAATCTGCCTAAGGTATTTGCTTCGAGCTGCAACCAGATGTGGTTTTTCACATAAAAAATTCCTCCCGCCAGACGTTTTTCTAAAAGTGAAGCCAACACTTCTGACAAGTTGCCAAAGAGTTGTTTTTGAGACGTTAATATCGCATTCTGCTTGCAGCCGATTTTTCAGCATGCGGAGAGTAACAAGTTGATTGGCATTAAACATCTTCAAAATCAAACGTCTAATGACATCCTTGTCAAAATCATCAATTTTTTTCTTCCTTCCTTGCTTAACCGCAGCCTCTGTACAATCACCGTCCTGTTGTATCCAACGTCGAAAAGATCTTCTATCCACACCCAGGGCCTTTTGTGTTCTCCTACCTGGTTCTTGGATGTCGTGGTATAAACACACCCATCTTAGCCTCTCTGCTAAAATGCCTGTACAATATAACAGTTACCTTCTGCAAAGTGATAAATTTGCATTTCAGATTCATTGCGCTTTTCATAATTATGAAGTTTAGTTTATTAATATATTATACGCTGGTGTCGTTTTGTGTCGTTGCAGCCAACTCATTGCAATTAGCATACGCCGCTGAAATAATTACTCGCGACTGTGTGCAATAGGTGCGCACTGGTGCGGACATGTAGTCACTACACTAATTCAAACAAAAAAATATTGAATAGCACATTTCATCGCTTGTGCTGTGTTGCAACAAAAATTAAGTGCGCAATTGTTGAAGGGATCTTGTAATTTCCTGTAGAACTAATAAAATTTAACCCACACAACGGTAAGAGTTTTTTATGTAACTTAAAGAAAAAAAATTCAAACATGACATGAGTATTGTAAGGGCAAAAATATATTAATAACTGCATTGATATCAGTAGGCCACGTAGCAAATTTCAATAACATCCGTCAAGGGGTTGCAAAGTTACAACGTTCAATGTGTGGGCACGAATTTCCGAACGGACAATAACAGGTACGCAGACTATGTTCCATGTGCAGCCTGTGATGAAGTACTGAGATTCTGTTTTTCAATAGGCCCATTGTTTTTCTCCTTGCATTACTTTCACTTTCTAGGAGGGATTACAGGTAATCCACCCCATGTTTCTTCTCCTTCTATTATTTACGTTTTTCAGAGAGTGATCACGATGGAGTTTTATCTTATCTGCATTTATGTTTCTTCTCTATGAAGAATAGTCAAGGTTAGTCTTGTTGTGTAGGGAATTGTTGCAGTTTTTTTCTAGAGGAATGATTGTAGACTGAGCCTAGATCAGATTTGCACCAGTTTTAGTCTTTTTAAAGCTATTGCTTGCAATAGACGTTTTTTTTCGGCAGTTAAATTATTTTCGGCCATATTTTCGCTTCATTTAGCAGTAGAGGGCTGAGCTTAATTTCCGATTCTTTGTTTCAATGGGGGGGGGGGGGGGGGGGGTGCCCTTTAGCCCGCGCTCGCCGTAACAGGGGGGGGCAGGGGTGTTTACAGTTTTGATTGGCTGAGATAAAACTGCATTGAAAGGCAGCCCGATCATTGGGGCTTAGAACAAAGCCGCACAAATGACGTCAGAGGTGAGCGCGGGGGTCTATGATTATATATAGGCTCGTATTTCATATCCCGTTCTCTCATATGTAATTGCCAGCCGTGTACCAGAGCAAAATTGTCGATTTGCCTTTAAGTGGGAAAATTCGAGTTTGCTAAGCATGATTTATTAGCGTGGTACTTTATTGATTGTAATTGAGTATTAGCCTGATCAGTAAGTTTTCTTGGGAAGTTATTTTTAATTCAATTCTTAACGCCAGAGCCATCAATACTATCTTAGTGATAAACTTTGAAAACGTAGGTGGTCCATTTAATTCCTTCTTGAAGGAATAACAGTATTTATGACGGGTTGTGAGTTGAGATGTTACGGGCGTGCTTTGTATTATTTCAAAGACGGTCTGTAGAGAAATCCGCATCTGTGATTTATGGTAATGTACATAATGGCGGGAGCGCGTGTAATGTATCTCATTGAGAGTTTATTCTGAGTTAACAGTTACACATATATATTTAGACGGGAGTGGAGTTGTGAAATTGTAAGCACGTGGGTGCTGCTCTTTAATGATTATTGGAGCTGTGGAATTGTAAGCACGTGGGGGCTGTTAATTAATGAATATTAATGCGGGACCACGTGGTTGTAACTACTGGGGTTTTAATTGATAACCTGGGGTTGTGTTTAACTTGTGGGCAGTATGCAGATGCTAGTGTACCTGTTTATACGTTATTGTTTGTGCATTTGTTCTGTGTATTCAGAAGACGTGAGATGTCATTTTAAAGGAAATTATTTTGTATTACATTTTGAATGGGATTTATATTACTGTACGGGAATGTAATGATTTCTGGCGAGGTCTATTTTAATTTTGTTGATCACTGAATGAATTTAGTCAGTGTAGAAATGAGCCAAAGTATTTTTGCACAGGTAGAGCTCAGTGAAAAACTGTTGTGTTTCAGGGGTAGTCATGCAGAACAAAGACGATCTAAGTCAGCCGGGCTGCGAGCTGATTACCAAACAGGGGAATGTTTATTTTGGAATCGGGTAGAGAGAAGAGAAGGGAGTTGAGTGGTGGTAGAGCTGATTTTGGGCAAGATTAATTGGTATGGTGGTGCATAACGGGAATAGTCCGGGAGTTTTTTGTTATATATGAATATGTTATTGATGTGTTGTTCAGCTGTGCATTTTCTATTGGTCTACAGCGTGTAGCGGCACAGTGGGATAAAGCAAAATTTGGCACCACAAATTTCCCCACGGCAAAGTTTGACCTCTCAGACAAATCCGAGTTTTGAGATATTGCCAGAGGCGGAAAAAGAGGAGAAATACGTTTTCCAAAGGCAGAGGAAGACATTTCTCCAGTGGAATAGGATTGTTGGATAAATCCTGAGCTCTGATGCTCGATCTTGTTACACACGCAAATGGGCATGCTGCCAGCGTTGCAGTAATTATTTCGCCATAATAAAGCCGAAGGGCCACAGCCCAGAGAGGGGTAAACGGGCAGGTGAATCCAGATGTGTTAGTAGTAACCAGCTACAGTTTCCAGTCCAGAATCCAGTGGGTTCTTTTTATACCTTAGTCGTCAATCTCAGAATTGTGGAGAGCAACAGGGTTAAAATCCTCTCTACAGGTGGTAGACCAGAAAGACAGAACTGAGACATAGTTTGGTATAGATCATAGCAGAGGTCAGCTGCTGAAGTTTAGAGGTGCAGTTAGCTGTGTAGCAGTGTTCAGGAGATTTCAGGATAGGTTGTGTAGTAACGAAGTCTGTGCAGAGATTGTTTAGACAATTCGTAGTAGTTCCAGCTGACTGTGTAATTAGCAGTAACATTAGAATTTAGAATAGCTAGTTGAGTGGAGGGGCTCGACATCTGAGACCCACCAAGTTCAGTGTGGTTTGTTAATCTTAACTTCTTTCCCTATCCAGGTTGAATTTGTGGGTGAAGGGTTGGGTTGATGTAAAATCACGTTTTAACTGTGCATTCTTGTTTCCAGTGTGCGTACACGCACTTTAATTTATTGACATGTATGTGAGTTTTGATTTAAAGGTGTAAATAAAACTTTGTACATTATAGTCTGGATCAGTCAAACTTTAGTTTACGTACAGTAGCTATATCGTTTTGTCTGTATCGGTGGTGTATGTGAAATCTTAAGTAAACCTTATCCCCCTTAGGGTATAGTTAGAGGTAGTGGAAACTAATAAGCGATCTTAATACGTCCGGAGTGGCGAGAAAGAGTCAACTTTGGTTTCTTAACCTCGGAGCCAATAGTTTCATTTACTGTTTCACGTCATTATTCACTATCATTTTCATCTAATCTATCTTTTCAGTTTTTATCTTCACTAGTGTCTTGTCATTATACGTAGACAGCCTCTAGTCTTAAATCCACTTCGTGACACAGCCCATTCACTTAACCTTGTTGGAGAAAAGGCAGTGTCTACTGTTACCTGAAGTTTGATTGACTATTTTGGCATTTTGCAGGAGCTGTATGTTTTCTTTTTCTGGATCTCCACGAAGATGGGGGATTTTAAACACACAGGGCAATCTACATTTTTTCTCTAAAGAGCTTAAGTGTAACTAGATGGTCCACACACTATGATGCAGTCCGGGCAATTAAAAATGGATATATGGGTATTTTACATACTCTCAAACATATTTTTGAAGACTCAGAAGAGAAGCCTGAATGTAAACAAGATGCAAAGAATTTATACAACAAGTTGTACAGCTGGAATATGCCTATTTTAAACAGTCGTTTGGGAAGAAGTGATGAAGCGTTTCAACAAAAACAAGTAAGAAACTCCAAACCCCTGGTTTTGATGTATTTGAAGTTATCTTCCTGCGTTCATCTTTACTTTCGTTGTTAAAGAGAACTCAGAGAAAATTCAGCCGATAGAATTGCACACTATGAATCAGAAGCAAAAGGTTTGTGTGAAGATATCACTTTCAAGTTATTCTGATGCTTCCATTTCGCATTGGTTACAAGGAAATTTTCAGATGGAACAAGTGGTATTTGCTTCTTTGAGAAGAGCTGACAAATTTTAGGATAGAAGTCTATATCAACGGCATGACTGCTTGATAATCCAGTTACGCAAGAGGATTAACCCATATGAGCAGATTGCAAAAATGTTCAAGTTCCTCTCAGAATTGGGTGAACAATTCTGAAATTGATGAGGACAGTATTAATACTTACAATATCGTATTACAAAGATGGTATTGACCACAAATTAGTAAACGAGTGTTATCAGTTCAAAAGAATATTTGCACCTTAGGAAATCCCATAACGCAGAAGAATAACACGCCATCTAAAATGCAATGCGAAGAAGTTCTCTTCAGCTTATTTGTGAGCAACACCTAATTGAAGTGTTCCTCAATATTATTACTGCGCTTAAAGCTGTACTTGACAATGCCCATCACGAACTGTGAAGCAGAAAGGAATTTTTCAAAGCTATCCTTTATTTAAAAAACTAAAATTTTAATTTCGGTCTACCCATGACTGAAGAGCGCTTAAATTCTTTATGCATATTTGTCTCTAGAAAATGACATTGCAAGGAAGCTTCTCATACGGCAAAAACGTGTGGCGTGAAGTATGTTGCTAGAAAAAACAGAAATAAGAGTATTTTTGTAAAATGTGACTTCATGTAGTTTATGTTGTTGGTAAGTTTAACTTTTCATTCTGAGCACAAATCTCTTTATGGATACACCCATTTTAATATTTTCCTCAAGTGCTAATTTTCTAACTTATAATTTTCTTGGTATGTCTTCACGAAACTAATTCCTAAATGATGGAGGCAATCATTAAAATAGGTCAAGATTTAAAGTCACATATATCCAAGGTGGATAGTGGTTTAGTGATCAGAAACATATGCCTTCACAAGCAATGTTCTGCCTATCAACCCCCAGCAGAAGGTGTTTCTTTTTTGAAAAGTCATTCATTTGTCTTCAGTTTTTATAATTCTGCGTTGTTGTGGATCTACCTATCAAAGCTTGAACTTCAGGTCCGCCACGTCCATTCTATTTTCTATAATACATTCTTTTCCCATCTTCAAAATTTTTTTTTTAAATCAAAGGGGCCCCTTCAAGAGTTTCAAGCTTCAGGGCCCCCAAAATGTAGATCCGCAATGTGACCATAATCCGTTCATTATCAAGTGCGCACTAGTGGCGTCCTGTACTCCGACTGGC
This sequence comes from Oreohelix idahoensis, assembly GCA_024509875.1. Lineage (NCBI taxonomy): Eukaryota > Metazoa > Mollusca > Gastropoda > Stylommatophora > Oreohelicidae > Oreohelix > Oreohelix idahoensis. The sequence continues at coordinate 77,687 of JAMPIV010007928.1, read as the reverse complement.
CATTCGGCAACAAAGTCTCCCCTGTCTATTCTAGCTGACGAAATGCACTAGGGCTTATTTTCGGGGCAATGCACTAGGGCTCTTATTTTCGGGGTAGGGCACTAGGGCTCTATTTTTCGGGGTAGGGCTTATATCTAAAAGCATCCTGAAAAATCGTGCTCGGCCTTATTTACGGGGTCAGGTCTTATTTTCGGGGGGAAACCACGGTATTTTAATGATATGATAATTTTGTTATTTAAATATGTATTAGTTTTTTAAAAAAAAACAGGAGCCCTTCTAATAGTCGGCCCTTCTTCACTGAAGCTCTCATAATTCGGATTTGATTATTGAGGGCAGAGGGCAGAAAACAAACAGCCCACAGTGACTTGAGTGGGTGCGGAAACGTGTATGACAGTCCAAAGCAGTATTTTTAAGTGATCTCTCGGGTAGTACGGTATTGCATTTTGCGTGCGCAGTTTAGAAGTACGATTCAAATTTCCCAACCTCCCTCAGTGCGAGATAATGTAAAGGATAAAGCGGGATTTGCAGAACTTCTGACCCTTATAATTTAAAACAACAGAAGGACTTAGTTTTGTTTGTTTCTTCAGCTCTCTATTTCGAAAACTTTACAATGTACTACTTTTACTTCCGTTGCTTAAAATGTGCTAACTTAATAATAAACAACTCTTTTGAAGATGGTATATTTCAATTTGCCAAGCACCTCCTCCCCCCCCCCCCCGCCCCCCCCCCCCACCACCATTTAGGATGGATCAAACATGGATCTACCTTTGGATTAAGTCTTGCATGAATCAAACATTGGATCTACCCTTGGATTAAGTCTTGCATGGATCAAACATGGATCTACCTTGGGTTAAGACTTGCAGGGATTCAAAACATGGATCTACCTTGGCTTAAGTCTTGCCATGGATCAAACGTGGATCTACCTTGTGCTTAAGTCTTGCATTGTGATCCAAACAAGGATCTACCTTGGGTTTAAGTCCTTGCATGGATCAAACATGGATCTACCTTGGCGTTAAGTCTTGCATGGATCAACACCTGGATCTACCTTGGCTTAAGTCTTGCATGGATCAAACATGGGATCGACCCTTTTGGGCTTTAAGTCTCGTACAATTCGGAGTCGGAAGTCGGGCCATTTTATACCGACTCCAACTCTGACTCACTTAAAAACGACAGAGTCCACGAACCCTACTTCCCTACTCAGACTCCCAACGAAACCCTACTCCCTTACTCAGACTTCACGAATCCTACATCCCCTACCTCAGGACGCCACGACACCTACTCCCTACTCAGACTCCACGGAACCCTACTCCCTACTCAGAACTCGCAACGATCCTACTTTCCCTACTCAGACTCCACGAACTCCGAACTGCCTTACTCAACTTCCACGGAACACTACTCCCCTACTTTAGAGTCCACGAAACCCTACTCCCTACTGCAGAGTCCACGAACCCTACTCCCTTACGCAGACTCCACGAACCCTACTCCCTACTCAGACACCACGAACCTACTACTCCCTACTCAGAGTCACGAAACCCTACTCCCCTACTCAGGACTCCACGAACCACTACTCCATACTCACACTCCACGAACCCTACTCCCTACTCAGACTCCGACGAACCCTACTCCCTACTCAGACTCCACGAACCCTACTCCCTACTCAGAGTCCAACAACCCTGCTGTACCATGATGATTGAGAAGGCCTGGATGTAAAACAGAAGCATTCAGTAGTTTGTTTTTTCCCAGAGAGGAAATGTGAAAATTCTGCCACAATCGTCCATATCAGTACATGTAATGATCTATTCATGGGATATGATCATTCAAAAATCTTTTTTCGTCGGCACTAACTTGCATGTTAGAACATTCCACCTACTAACAAGCAACCTCGTCAAGGAATAACAGCAAAAGACTTATGGTGTGCGATTTCTGGTCATATCATGAGAAGATCACTAATTTCTCCTGGTATGGCAATTTCTTCTTTTCCATTTCCTTCCATCCAGAGGCGAATCTACTATAAATCTAAATGAAGTGTTTGAGCGTCAGGGTTCGCAAGTCCGGTTTGTCCCTATATTTTACATTTCTTTTGCAGTCCACCAACACTTATCCTTTTTAAACAAAAGGGACCCTTGCAAGAGTCATGCGTCAGTGCCCCCAAACGTAGATCCGCCACTGCTTCCACCGATAACTTTAAATGCGTCAACATTACTTAGGCAACGGGAAAACTATAATTAACACGAACACATTTATCCAAAAACTGAAGACAGATGATTTTCAATGGAGGATAAACAAGGGTTTAAAAAAAAAACAATTCAAGGAATCGAATGCATAATGGTTTCTGCTCCTGAAAAGCAGATTTTTTCTCACCACAAAAAGCACTATGTGCATAGGTATATATGGGTTTTAAAAAAATTCTTAAACTATTATCCCTGCATTATTAGAGAAGAGGTCAAATAAACGGAGATGCAACGAAAAGAGGAACTGGAGACAGACAAAAGGGATACAACTAAGGTGACCATATTTTCAAAACCCTAAAATCCCGGACCAAATAGTAGATGTTTGATCATATTTCAATGCAAAAAAATCGGGACCAAAAGGGTAAAGAAAAGGTCAAAAGTCGGGAATTCAGTGTCCCCGGAAAAATTCAAGTTTCATGACCAATATTAAAATAATATCCATTTTAGTATATAACATTTGAATAACAATACATGTTTATTGTATAAAGTTTAACTACTAACCCAATGAAGTGAAGAAAAACATCAATAATCCTTCTTAAGGTGAAGCTCAGTTACTGTAACTTTTCAGATTGCGTGGATTTTGATCAATAGGTCCTTCTTCGTTTGCAAGCAGCATCTTAAAAAAACTCGACACATGTTTCCTCACAGTTCACTTTTGGTTGTCAACATAGCATTCAAAGTTTCAACACCTAGCTGTGTTTTTAATCACTTGCCCCATATGCTGTTCTCTCAAAGAAAATCACTCTTTCTGTGCAGCATTTGTTCCAGGTAGACAGAAAAAAAAAACTCTGCCAACTTCAAATAATTGTAAAATGTCACATTATTGTTTTTGAAGTGGGAAACCATTTCAATCCAACGTTGTGCTGTGCAATGTTTTTTTCATTGGCACTCCATTCACTAATTTTTCTGAAAAGTAACAAACTGCTTATCCATATAGACATATTTTCGTCATAAATTTCAGTTTCTGTAAAAGTGGGGACTGAAGGTAATGTTTTTGAAAATCACTTAGTGATGATGATATCTCAGTATCTCTGCCCCAAATTATGAGGTATCTTAGCTGTTTCAGCGTTACTCAGCTGTAGGATTCTAGGTTCTTGAAATTTTTTGGCAGCTCCTCATTTATTCAAATTAATTGAAAAGCTGTCTTTTCATAGAACGAAGAAACGCTAGCATGAAACTTTTTCATTACAATCCTCCTTTGGAAGTCCTTCCATCATTCCAGCTTTTTCAGAGGTATTAGCTTAACTATTGATGGCAAGAAACATAATCTTCTCCAGTTTGGACTTCAAAATAATTTTCACCTGTTTGATGCTGTCAATGACTTCAACACCAGTGACCGTTCTGTCCCTCATATTTTTTGCATGACTGCTTCGTGGAATGGAGATGCTGGACTGTGAACAAAAAACAGTAGCCAATGCCTTTCAGATAGAGGTTTTCAAAGAATGACTGTTATGCAAAACTGGGGCTTAATGTTCTTGAGATTGAATATAGATTTTAGAGGCAGGAACTGTCTGAAGAACCCATTTCAACAGCAAGGCAGCAGAGCAAGCCACCTAGTTCTGAGCATAACCTTAAGATTTTCTGACTGGAAGTCTGTTTTCACAAAATACTGGCAAAACTCCTTGAGTCCTATTCCAGCTGTACTGAAACTATGATTTGAAGAGTAGATTAAGTTTTAGCAATAATCAGCCTCGACATCAACAGGCACGACCCTAGTATCTACAACAGCAGCTGTATCGAACAGTGTTGTGGAAAACATATGACCGTGCGCACCTAACTCTATAAGACATGTCCAAGGTTTTCTTGCAGGTTTTTGAAAACATTGTTCTGTCCTTTCCTTTCAGCACAAACTGTGCAAAAAACCATCCCCTTGCTAATCCTTCTTCATGCAACTTCGTACTGTTGTTATGATTTGAAGAGAGATAAGTTTTTAAGCAATAAATCACCTCGACATCAACAGCAGAAACAACTTGCACAGCAGTATAGCTGTTTTCTGAACAGTGGGGTTGTGAAAATATGACCTGGCGCAGCGGCCTACCAAAACAACTGCCGGCCAAACTCCTATAAAAGACCACATGGACCCAAACACGGTTTTCTTTTTTCTTGCAGTTTTTTGCAGTTTTTTTGAAAACACATTGGTTTTCTGTTCCTTTTTTCCTTTCAGTCCAGCACACTCCAAAATTGTATTATTGTGTTGTCCCCTGCGGCGCATAATGCGCATAATCCGACTACTACTTTTTCCTGTCAAAAAAAAACTAAACAAAACCATTTTCCTTTTTCTCAGTTATGCCAGTTCATTAAGAAAAACTACTTTTACAAAACCTTAACAATAATCAGGATGTTTAACCAACCTGTGCAATATTGACATTTTAAACAAAAAAAACTCTAAATATTTTAATAATTTTCCATCACTTATTTTCACTCATTAACTTTGTGATCAAAAGTATTCTGAACAATGCAAAAGGTAAAAAATCTTGAATTCTTTAGTGGATTGGATGCATCTGTTCAGTAACAGAAAAAATAAAAATGTGGGGGGAACTGGGTAAGACGTTTTCTAGGTCCCTACTCTCCTCTCCTCCTCACTTAGAATATCCCCCTATGCTCAAGACCTTCCTTTTTTTATCTGGGCTTAACAACAACTGTTTTCGGGGGGGGGGGGGGGGGGGGGGGGGGGGGGGGGGGGGGGGGGGTTTTCGAACGGTGCACCAATGCAAAGTGGTTGTAATTTGAGCCTTCGTGAAGGATGAAACCCTAAGTAAATTGTATGATGGAGTGCAAATATCCGTAGTACCCTTTCAATAAGTATGATTGTGTAGCACTGAATGTATGCCAAAGTGTATGTAAGTGTCTTCTTACCTAATAAAGCAGGCTAAATGCACATCTCTTCCTTCTCTTTCTGTGTCTCAGCTCTATCCTTCTAGGACACCGCATAAGGTTTGCCGCGCACATGTATCAGGTCCGAAGATGTAGCCTTGATTATGCAAAAAACGACGTGCAATGATCATCAGCAAGCCTAGCTCTGAAAAATTACAGACCTGTCATCTCTTAAGTACCTGAATGTCACTGGAAACGCTACTGTTTTGTGCTATCTTCAAGTGTAACAACCACACGCATCCCTGTTCATTAGGGGTTTCGGATGGAAAAAGGTTAAAAAACCCTGAGGACACATATAATTATTGGCAACTCGCACAATGTGCGGTACACTTAGTGTTATCCATCTTACCTTAAATCATAACGGCCTCTTTGACATTCCTTTTTGTACACTAATCTTGCAATCCAGAATGAAACTGCCTTTAAAGACCGACTTTGGATACCTATAAACATCTAAGATTCATCTTAACAAAAGATCAAGGTATAACTATAACTACCTAAGTGCACAAAATAGTTTCACCAGCGTAAAAGTCATAACCTAAATATTGGGTTTTGATAGTACCCGTACGATAGTACACGCAAAATCTTTGGTACTTCTATCTCATCTCAAAAATTCCCTCTACCCTAAACATTTCTGAAATATTCTTCGCTCCAGCGAATATCACAGTTGATTTCTTACAGTGCGCACTTAATTTCGAGGGTCCTGAAACAACCTATCATGTGCTGTTTCACTCGCGCCAGTTCACTACCGTCATCCCGTACTAAAATCCCTCCGAAACCTCAAGCCAAATTAGGGGAATAACCGGCTGTCCCTAAGGATCCGACTCAACCCCGTGAGATCCATAAAGTAAATGTAAGTTTAATGCCTCTTAAAAGTCCTACCCGACCAACCCCTGCTCCCACATTTCCTCCCGCCCGTTCCAAATACACTCAAACACCTAACCACCCGGTGTGTGACCAGCCAAAATTGACCCCCAAACGCTCCCAACCGGGACATTCCCCAGTGGAGTGCGATGCCCTCCGAATTGCATGGCAAGGGGTACAGGAGTCGGGTCGTGGACCAAGTGGAGGAACGATAGGTCTTTACTTAAATGGAGTGTGACGCCGGCAAGAAATAACGGCTGACCCCCGGGCTGGTTGCAACGGAATCAGCAAAAAAAAAAAAAAATAGCCGGGTCGGGCGTAGTCCGGTCACCATTCCACACCAAATGAGGATTTGGGGGGTAACCACCATATCTGGACGGGGGTGACAGGAGGCATGCGGGGCGGAGAGTCGCGAATTGTTCAAAACAATGCTCCCCAACCCTGTGCCGAAATGCCATGCGGTCAAAAGTCAGTGCTTATTGGGATTGGCATACAAAAAAAGCCGGGACTTATAATTAAGCAAAAAATGGGGTTAAAAAACAGGGCTGTGTCCCGTGAAAAGGAAAAGCTGTGGGGGGCACTGGTGGTTGACTGCCAATGCGGTCTTCTGACGTTATAGTCAGTATGATATGCGATAACTAATACTGATCTGGGTGAAAGTTTCTTATCCCCCATACTACGACCTCCAAAGGGGAGGGGCTATTATTCGCCTCCAATTTATGCTATTGCGTGGCAACGCCTCCTAGTGAATATTACCAAACCCTCATACTCAATCGACTTGCCATGTTCACTGGGCACCCTCCTCCCGAATAACACTTTCAATGTGGCCGATGTTTGAAAAGTCCGTAACTTATAAAAAGGTCAGTTAATGGGCATCTGCTAGGGTTACGTGGGGTGTATGTCCGCATAATCACCCGCGCGTAAGATGGTACCATTAGACATACTAGAAGATTAACAGACATTTGAGCCTCATGAAAGTGGAAGGTCACGATTTACAGCCCTGTCAACCTTGATTACCCTTGCGAACTACTTACTGGGTCAGAAACGGGGGGGGGGATTAAAGTGTGTACTGGCCACGGGTTTTGGGGTTCACACTGTGTCAAGGGAAGGGGGCTAGGGATCCTACCGGTGCCCAACCCAGACCCCCGACTCACTCCATTCCCCCGCTCCCGCCAAACTCCCTGCTCCCCGCCCCCGACATAGAATCTCAATGTAGTGACATACTCAAACATCCCCAACAAACACCAAAACCCCCGGCATATGCCAAGCCAGTGGTTTCAATGGGTCACCACGTGCCATCAGTTCAAATAAATTGTGTGTTCCATGAATTGTTCCCGACGGCCCTTATCTCAAAAAAGGAAGCTAACTTCTGTGCTTTGAGCCAGCTGATGATCCTACCTGCGGTCTGGTCCTGAGCATATGTGTAATTAATGTGTTACACCGTCCTCGCCATCCTTCCCCAATACCACTCCCTGCCCACCCGCTAGTTGGTTTGGGAATCTGATGCCCAGTTTTTACCCTCTCACATTGCTAATCGCTGTCACCGGTGCATAGTGCCCAAACCATCCGAGTCTCTGTCGCATAAATAGTCTTCCTTTTTTATTGTCCCGCCCCCTCTTGTGTGTCTCAGATCACGTCACTTCATGCCTACTTCCCCCCTGGGGAACTGCTGAACACAAGATTGCCATGTAATTTTTCCACTATTCGCCCGTAAATTAGTCCGTATTCTATTTCCCCTCTTCCGCTTGTTCCTCAATCCATCGCTAAAATGTCCCTATCCCAAATCAACCTTCCCCCCTCATCCCCCACTGTTGCGGAATGCAAAATGGGCACTAATTGTCCGCACTTGTCTCCGGCCCATACGGGCTAGCAGTTGGGTGACCTTTACGGGCCCCTCCCCCCACACATATCTCCCAATAAGGTGCGCCTATTACCTGCCCACTGCCCCATGGCTCCATTATGCAATTGTCCGGTTCCGTAGCTATCAGTCAATGCCGGACGGAGAGTCATACCGGCCGCGCACTCATCTCTCTCCGAGTCGCTCCAATAGCACTGTCCTCTGACATTTCTACCCTATTTTCTTACATACTTGCGTTAATCTTCACTGTCCCACGTTGGCTATTGTCACCATCCCCCCCGCTTCTACCACTTCCACCTTGACTCAACTACCCAGCATACACCACTCGCTCTATTTCTCCCATCTCCCCGACATTTAGAGAGTGCCCCGGGTGTCGATCCACCATGAAGTTCCGATTATCCATATTGCAACCCACCCCGATATTGTACACATAAAAACACCAAGGTAGTCCGAAATGTTTCTAATCACAGCTAGAAACAGACTATCCGCATCCTTGTCAATGTTTATAGCATACCCTATGAGCCTTTGAGTACTACGTGTCCCAGTTGGTTTTCCGTGTCTCCCAAATGTGTCCAAGTTTTCAAAGATAGACAATTATGCCTCCCCAATCCCCTCTCGAATTGATTACTCACACCAAAGGTTGTCTTCGAACATCTGATCAAGCAGGTTATATGGGAATAGAAGAGCCAAGACCATTATGCAAAATCACAGATAATCGATAGCTGAATTAGAGTCAGATTTCCGTAATGGATACCCCATGTTTCTGTAGTGGTCGACACGGGATCGAAGCTTTTTACACCGACCACCCATTCTAAAACTGTCTAGCCTAAGCCAAGAAATCCTGCCAAGACCAACCAGGCAGTACTCACCTGTCGCATTTCCTAAGTTACTTATCCCAAATCAGTCTCCATTCCATAATCCTGAATACCCAACTAACACCAACCCGATGGATTAACTCTGGGTGTGGATTTCAAATCCCTCCAACCAACCCAACCCACTGTCATTCGCTATCTCTAAGAAAAATGTGTCCCACCATCAACGCTTTACCCCGAAGTCCACCTGCACACCGACATTCAACTTTTAAGTCTAAGATCACTGCCCTTACTTAAACACGTGACCAACTAAAACTTATGAGTAATTCAATAAAAGAACCAAGACAAACCACGTTACAAACTTAAATCCTACAACATGATTTTATACCCAATGTGGTGCCTAATTGACAACGAACACGTCAAAAAAGACGACATGAAAGATATTACAGAGAACAGTAAATCAATTCTATTGTTTGTGACGCGGGAACAAACTGAATGACAAGAACCCAGACATGTGCCCAGTGGGAACAAGAGAAAAGAAGACGGGGACATCTAGGTGATGGATTTTAGGACATTATAACTTTTGAGGCTTAACCTGCTGTAAGCCATTACCAAAATTCCTTCAAGAAACCACTGGGGTAAGAGACCTAAAATAGTTCGAAGTACCATGAAAACAAAAAAAAACGCTGTCACATACACACGAAAAAATAGCAAAATCATTAAACATTAATAATTTTAGGAACAGCTGAAATTTACTGATCCACGGGTATGTATAACATTAGTAGTTATTAAAAGTAAGATTTTTCGTTTTGATATTATCTGGTAATCTTTTGTTTGGCTTTCAACTTATAATTATTGCTCTGGTTTGGATTTCCATATCTTTGTGTAACACCTTGTTACTGCATCATATCAAAGGTTGAATATTGTACAGCTTTTACAATCCATCATCATAATTTGGTGTTTAATAAGTACCATTATCATTGTTTTAAGTTGTGTACAATTTTCATCATCATCAACACACATTCCCCCCATCATAATTGGATGAAGTGACATACCCCTCGATGACTTTATAAGCATATGTGTGACTACCAACCATCAACATCCAGCAAAATTTTGTGTACATACCATATATCATTTAGCAACATGAGGTGTATACATACATCATCTTCCAGTATATGTGCGTCGTACTACTTAATTACAAATCTAAATAACCAATTGATCCCTCATCAGTTGGTGTTGAATTACTCAATTAAATCATCATCAGTATGTAATGGAAAAAACCATTATCATCATTATATGGGTGTGCCAGGATATTGTCAACATCATACATATGTACCTTAACCATTATCATCAATCCCAGCAAATTTTGCACTTAATACCATTTATTATCATCATAATGTGTATATTAACCATTTAATCATCATCATCAATTTTCCTTGTACATATCTTATCATCATCATATGTATGTGAATGTCATCATCATAAATCTGCATCCAATATTTTTTTAATCCCATCATCATCAATAAATCGTCCACCCTATCCATCTCTAAACTCAAAATCAATCATCCCACTTAATCCTACAATGTACTCACGATTTAAATAAATCCACTCCCACCCCACAAACCTTCTCTAAAAAAATGAAATCATGAATAAATTTTTCATCACTCTTCAATAAAAAACCGTAATCATAAAAATACCATATCCTACCATTTATCAAATAACTTTACATCCCCACCCCATCACAAAATTATGTAATACCATACACATATTCAAACACCATCCAATATGTCTTTCCCTTAATATTATCAACATCTGTATGTATAAAAATACCATTCTTATAGCAGCCAATTTCACTGGTCCAAATCAAACCAATCACTTAATTATCTCTATCATTCAAAATTTCTTTTGTCCATTTCCCCTCCTCATAATGTACACCTTCCCTCTTATAAGTCAATACAAAAATAATAAATACAAAATGTCAATCTATATTACATTTTTATCAAAAAAAAAAACCCTCATAAATTTCCTTATACTAAACCAAAATTACCCTCACCAAATAATAATTAAATCTTCAAAAATACCTTATAACAATCTTCTCCCTTACCATCCACATTTCTCCCAGCAACACTATCTTGTGTACATAGACATTAATACCATTGGCTTCCACAAAAAAAATGAATTACAAACATTATAATTACCAACATTCACATACCATGTATGTTCCTGTGTGCTTTACCATCCCCCTTTAATTCAATGTTGTGTACCAAGCCAACCATCATAACAACCCATTAATACCCATTAATAAAACCCAAATAATCAATCAATCCATTTATCCATTTGTATTAGTTTACCCCCCCCCCCCCCCCCACCTCCCCACCCTCAAAAGTGGGGGTGTGGGTACACACAAGAATTTAAACTTTCGCGATCAGCAGGGAGGGGGATAGTTGGGGGGTACATGTTTTATACATCCCATCACCTCCCAATGTGACCAAACCCTATTAAACTTCCCCATTAACTTTCATTATCTAATCTATAACTCAAACCTTTTTTTATCGCCATAATTATAAAAAAAAACTCTCTCATTATAACTATTTACTTACAACTATGTGGTACTTATATAATCCAATACCCAACAACTAATAATCCCCCCCTCCCCCATTATATTAGTATCCAAAATTTTTTTTACCATCACCACAACATAAAAATTTTTTTAACATCTTAATGTTAATAGCAATAATAAGTTTCAGTTTTAACTCAAAAACTGACTAATTTATTTTTCGTTTAAAAATCAAAAAAAAAATTAAAACAACCACGTTCACAAACCAAAAAATAAACCACATAAACCAAACAAATCTTTTTTATTAAAATATTTAACAACCCTCTATTACAATCGTTATAACTTTCACACTTTTTTAACAACAGGGTTAAGGCCCCAAACTTATTGGTTGGTTCATGAACTGGTATTTATTTTACACTATTTTTTCTTCCTTTCCTTCTTTTTGCTCAAATATTCTATTTTAAAGCAAATAAAAGTGCAATTTAACTAACACACTACTTTATATAACTGTAAATTTTCAATTCATTTTATGAAGGCAATGTTTCTATTGTGTGCTGTACATTACCTTATTGCTTTTACATACAAGATAAGTGTGTTTGTTCACATATACAAATAAACCAATCAACTTTAAACAACCTTTAATTAAAACAACCAATTCCTACCATGTTTATATTGTAAAACCAGTGGTGAATACCCCATTATAGCTAATGGTGGTGGATTCCCACCAACCATTGATACATGCGAGACTAACAGTTCTTTCTCAAAGAAAGACACCAATGTGAATGGTTACATGTCATAACAAACTGCTTCTTGTTAAATCGGTATATCTACTATACTTCTTACATTACATCTTGTCTGGGCTCATCTTTCTTATCTATCCCAAACTACCAAAAAATATATTTTTTTTGGTGGTGTTAAAACAGTTTGAAGATTACACTTGTATCCCTATTCTCAGGAGCTGGTAGGCTTACATTTTTTGTATACCTGTTTGTACAAAAAATAAGCAACAGGATTCTTTTTCTTTATTATTATTCTGCATTGGCATACTGTTTTTTTTTGTTCATATCTTTTTAACCTTAAATTAAACTTAGACGGGGGCACCTGGGGGTTTACAAAACCTTTCAACCACCCAATTTTACACATAACACACACATAATAAAATACAAACAAACCATAACGAAAAAAAACTATAAAAGAGCTAATCAATTAAAAAAAATCACACCTCAAACCACTATATATTTTAATTCCCCCCCATACAATTTGATAACCCACACCATAACTGTGTGTGTCCTAATTCAACAATTCGGTTACTTACTCCTACTTTACAATCAAATTCTGCTCCAAACCTGGAAAGGACAATCACAAAACAGACAATAATATCTAACATATACACATTCTGTCCATCTACCCCCTCAAACCCCCACAAATTTGATTGTTGGTTACTGGCAAGATGGGGTGAACCAATCATTACAAAGTAGGGGGTAATGGTTGGTGAGTTCTAGCCTGAACACCACAATATTTTTTTTACAAGTTCGGGGATTCTTATTAGGGCGGTACTTTTTTAAATTCTTGTGGCCATGCCCAAAAGACATTTACGGGTGGGGGGGGCTGGATAGACCATAGACACCACCCCTAAAACATATACCCCCCCAAATATAATGTTAAAAAAATATAAAATAAGGTAAAAAACAAAAACAACACAAATAATACAAAAACTCAAAACCCCCCCCCCCCCCCATATTCCTACCACCCCCCCCCCCCCCCCCCCCCCCACCCTCCCCCCCCCCCCCCCCCTCCCCTCCCCCCTCACCCCATATTATAAAAAAAAATAAAAAATCCCAAATACCACAAATCCTTATAATGTACAATATAATATAAAAAAAATCAACCCAATTATCTAAAAACTAAAAAAAAAAAAAAATAAAACCCAAACCCCCCACCAAAAAAAACCAAAAAACCAAAAAAAAAAAATAAAATAAAAACCTCTGACCCCCCCAACCTCCCCCCCCCCCCCCCCCCCCCCCCCCCCCATAAACCAATCATAAATCGTAACCAATAAAAAATATAACTAACAAATCCCCCCCTATGTAATCCCCCCAGGAACTTTATCCCCCAATGGGACCCCCCCTCCTCCACCCAACAAGTTACCCAAGGGGGGGTCCTACCCTTATACATAAAACTCCCCTGGGATAATCTAAACTATTGGTTCATATTATATATCAAAATAAACCCAAACCAAGATCCATTTAGCCCTACCTGATAAAATATCTTAAATAAACAAAAACAATCTTAACCTATACAAACTCCCTTCCATTAACCCTCCCCTACAAATACAATAACCATAAAACAAAAAAAAAAAAAAAAATAACCACCAAAAAAATAAACAAAAAACAAAATATAAAACACTAAATACTAAAACCCTCCCCCCGCTCTTTATAACAATTCAAAAAAAATAATAAACCTAAATGAACCCCCATAAGGGGGAACAAATTCCTGTAAATAGGGGGGGCACCGTTAGTCCCCTATAGCCCCCCCCTGTGGCCCTCCCTACAACCCATTAACACTCATAACACTTCTCTTTTTAAAATGTGGATGTCAACATACTTTCACTTACCCCCTTCCACCACACCTGTCAAAGGCACCTTTAACCCCACACATTAACTCACCAACCACACCTCCCTCCACCTCCCCATCCCCCAGAACACTCGTGGAAGTCAGAAAGCCCTGTACAACCAAAACAACCCGTTAAAAACCCCCCCCCACCCCAAATTGAAAAAAATCGACATGGCCGATGTATTTTCCCCGATCCAAAACATCCTGTTTAATGATAAAAAATTTTGAAAATAAATAAAAAAATAAAAATTTAAATTGTAATTTTGCTATTTTTGATATATTAGTAACTCTAATTTTGGTAAAACCCAATATTTAGCACCCCCACATTTTCCCGCTAAACTAACATACAAAAAACCCTATTTAAAAATAACCACTTCCCCCCCCCCCCCCCCAGTACTCCACAACATGGCTAACAACAATACATCCCCAGACCACCCAAATTATACAAAAGCACCCCCCTACCCCCCAAATATATGGGGGGGGACCCAAACCCCCCTCCCCCTAACTTCAACTCTTGAATAACCAAAATCAAGCATAATGACCCCATTATGTACTCATCAAAAAAAAAATGGGTCCCAACCCCCAGCAATCCCACATAATATAAACCCAAATTTTCACCCCTCCCCCCAAAACCCAATTATGCACACCTGTACCCCCAAATTCCCCCCCTGTATATACCCTCTATTAATTCCCACTCTATCCCCCCAACCCAATCCCCCCCCCCCCCCCCCGACCCCTCCCACCAAAGGGGTCACCTTTTAACCCACTATACACTTAATAATCCACTAATCATTTCATCATGTATGGGACCAAGGGATCATAATTATTACATTTTTTTCTTTACTTGTCCTGCTAACTATCAACTCTAACTTCAAAAACTTACAAACCATACAAGGACTACCAACTTTCACAAACCTTCATACCACTTAAACTTAACACATTTTAAACCTTAATACACATTACTCAACCTAAACTTCACTACCCTCGAAACCAAAACAAGCACCACTTACCAACCCCGGTCCCCCTGGTAACCACGGGGGCAACTAAGAAATCACAAACACTAACTAAGGGAACCCCGACAAACCACGTACTGTTTCGATACGCGACTACAGTTTCACGGCAATAAACGGAAGTCGGTGCTAACAAAACAAATAAAAAAAGATAGACATAGCAGACTGACCTCAGAATCCTGACCACTCAACCTACTCTATGGTTTGTACAAGGGGGGCCCCCCCTTAACAACCTAATACTCTCTCTTCTAGTCTGACACACAACCCACAAACCCCAAAAAAACAATTGCACACGAAAAATACAACTACGGTGGAAAAGAGGCAGTTAAATCCTAACTCGCTGATTATGCGCCTGTAATGTCAAAAACCACAACCTTTAGGGGGACAAGGTGGGGGTTCCACACAATTCTGTCTAAACGGGGACGTTTATCCATTATACCCCGTTCGCTGATCTGATGCCAAAGGGATATAAACCCCCCCCCATTCACACTTCCCAGACAGTTTTACATAAGCCTGGGGGGTCCTTCACATGTTCAACGCTCAGACATGGGGGGGCATAAAATATTGGAGGGAATCACACAGGACAAGCCTGAAGAAGTGGGGCAATGTTAGGGGTTCACATTTGACAATCTACTAATCCAAAAGCCCACTAAAACAATGTTTGTTTGAGGGAAGTTTTTTAGGTGGGGAGGATTAATGTGATAAGGTCCTCACACAAGTCTGTCCCTTCTCGTCTGACAGTTACAGCATGCAGACGAAGCCTTTTTTCCACTACTACCGTGGATGCTTTTCCCAGCATTTCCACAACTGTTTATTTTGCTTTGCCCATCTTGTAGGTCTAAAGCATTGATGATCATCCCATCAGTTCCACATTGATCTGCAGAGAATCATTTCACAATTGTTGAGCTGGCAAAGGGTAACACATTGATGTCTAATCCCAAGTTTCCACATTGATAACTTCCCATCAGTACTGGAGATGAATCCTTACCAACAGTTCCACATTGATGATTTCCCATTTCCCAATTGACTGATTCTTCCGTTCAGTTTCCACATTGAATGAGTACTATACATATCCACATTAAAAGGTTCTGATGAGAAGTCTAGTCCTATTTACATGTGATGTTTGGGCCAGAGCAACATACTTTTTGATGTGAAGGACAAAGTAGTAAACGACAGAGCTGCTATCTTTATCAACAACAACTGAATAACGTTTTGGCAGAAGTCCCCCCCCCCACATAGGCTGAGTGATGGTACAAAACGTGCAGAAGTCAGACCAGGTGGGTACGACCGAAAACAACTGGCTGGGCCGGAGACTTGTGGAGGCTGCAGAATGCAAAGAATGGGACCAGAAGTTGGGCACTGTACCGAAGTATGGCCCCACCGACCGAGCAAAGAGGAATCAATTTGTTGTTTATCGCCCTGACAAGAACGCGCACTAGGCGTGATGGGCCACTGATTCCACTGAAACCCTTGCTTCGAGAAACGGGTACGAGATCCGGTCTCCCTAAGGATCGAGTACAGAGAAATGAAGAAGTTCCTTCCTTTTCCCCTACCTATTGTTGTTTCCATATTCGTTCAAATAGCACATACATGGACACGTGAAGACCATTTGATTATTTATCGTTTTGTGTCCCATGGAGATGTTTTCGGTGTAATAAAAAAAATTACCTCAATTGGTTCTGACTTTGAGAAGTGTTTCTTGAACTGATAAAAGATTGACAGCTGTAGCTTGTGTATTTCATTTGTCATCTTGTTTAACTTTCTATCCTTATTTTTCGTATTTCTCTGTTTTGTAACAAATTGGGCAAGGAAACATTATCATTTGAGTTTGTGTAACTAGCCTTATTTGATTATTCATAATATCAGTGAGTAGTGAGTAAAGGTTTGTTGTGCCATATTGATTCATCGGTAAGTTTTTCCTAATGCAGATTTACTGGTACATTAATTATTACTATTATTAGTCATTGGCCAAGTAACATTTACATATTAAAAAAAGCAACGAAGAAACAGTATGCTTCAAGTCGGTTCGTCCATTCGTCCTTTCAATTTTCTGTGGGGCACATGCGTTTAATAAATACAAGCCATGCCTCGTACGAGTCTTTTCTTGTTTTCTTTATATCATCTTCATGTCTATGTTTAATTCCCTTGTCCATGGATTTTTGGTGTCCCTTTATTTTCATATTTGTTGAAGTTTTTTTTTAAGCTGTTTCTATAAGATTGTATAGTGTCTCTTACCAAATCCTCGTTAGACGCGTTGGTAGGTTACAGTGTTACGACTGTATGATCTGCTTGCAGGCTTCGGTAAAACATGGGCTAATACTCTATTCTCCTCGTGTTAATTCTCACACATAGTAACTTTGCTCTGCCTCCTTTTGCACGCTTTTTGATGAGATTGTGTACAAAAGGCGCAGAGAAAAAGAAAGTTCAGAATTGAAGAGGTAAGCCAAGAAACAACGGGGAGGGGGGGGAAGTGGGCGGGGGGGGGGGGGGAAGAGGTTTCCAAGGCCTGAAAGTTTTTATCACAAATTGATTTTATTTCTATATCCATAATCGAAATCTCGATGTTTCGTAATGCAAACAAATATCGAACCATTCACACTTTGCGCGACCTTCCTGCGCCAGATTTTTCAGACAGCGCGTGACAGAATCCAAGTTATAACTCTTAAAGGACGAAAGGACAATTCAAGGTCGATTATTCATGAAGCTCGTGACAGGAGGCCAGTTCTCAAGTCCAACACTTTTTTTTTTTTTTTGGTGCCAATGGTGTATTTTATTAATCCTTATTCAGTTTCATTTACAACTATAAATAACATTATCATACTTAATAAATAAATAAATAAGAAACTTGGAAATAACTAACCTTTAAACCAGTGGTTCCCAAACTTTTTTTAATCTCTCCGGGCCGCACTATCGGAATGAAAAATCCTAGCTCACTCGCCACACAACCGAATTTTTAATTCATAAGAAATACCTTAAAAAACAAACGAATCAACTCCTAGCAGTGCTTTATTGAATAAATTACATTAATGGCAAACTATTGTTTTATTATTTATATTATTAAAATCTATTTTTGTATACAATACATTATATTGGCTGAATAAAATCTAGAAACTTCTGGAACACTCTATGGGTTTTCTATATATACCCAGGCATAGCTTTCCCCCCCATATTATTATTATATTATACATGTAACAAAATAAACATGCGCGCAAGAAAATCCACCTTCTAGATTTTTTTTAAAATATGAAAAATATTTTTGAGAGTCCAGAATTATTTGTTTAATAAAACGGAGTCCAGAATTGAATTCTGAGCGGGCTTATATACCTGTAATCTCAGGTCTAACCCTTGTTTTCTCAGACGTCCGCGTCGGCGTTTTGTCACACTTTTCTTCCTTGTAAAAACTTTCGTTGGATTTCAATGCTGTTGTGCGATTTTCCCAACAAAATCAGTATTTCATCGTCAAAAACAAAAGATAATGATTTCCTACTGCCATATTTACATGTATTTGTAGTTGCTGTTCAGATCCCAACAAGAATTTTTCCGTTCGGGGCATTAACCATAAAGTTATAGCAGAATTTCTAGTGTGCGATTCATAATTTATCACAAAGACACTAGTTTACGTGGCAATTCCAGAGTGTCTTGCACGCGCCGCTACAGTGGACGATCTATTACGTGACAACGAGTGGCAGATCAAGCATAATACCATACTGTGTTTTGATCATACTTTTAAAAAAATCTTTAAACTTGTTTTTAATTAAGGCAATAAAAAACTATAAAGACGCTCGTGGTAATTCAAAATATTTAAGATGTTATTTATAACAGTTATTACATTTTACCAAATGGAAACTTTCAAAAGCAAATCTGTCCCGCGTCTACCATTGTTCTTAGGGTCTTTCAAATGTTCAGATAATCACTGCCTGAGCTAAACTTTTGTTGGGCTGACCCAAAGTACCGGTACTGATATTTTTAAAATAAAAAGCGGAGAGTTATGATACGACGATTTTATTAAGTTGTTCGCAATGTCATGTTTCCTATAGAGCATTTATTGATCGCTTTTATTCAAAACGTTTCCCCGACTCGAAACACAAATCCTGTAAAACCTCTTATAAGCGGACAAATATATATATATAGAGAGAAAGAATATGATAAAATGCTTCCCATCAGATACGTTGTTTGACGTCACTAAAGTGAGATTAATTGTATTATGCTGGCAACTGCTTCATCTAAATACAATTGCTATAGAAACTGATACTGCTAAAAAGCCTCCTGAAATGCTTTGGCGTATATATATATATATATATATATAATATATATATAATAATATTATATAATATATATAATATATATATATTATAGTATATATATATATATATATATATATATATATATATATATATATATATATATATATTATATATATTTATAATATTTATATATATATATATATATATAATTGGATGAACAGAGTAGTGGTCCTTCATCACCCGTGATGGACGAACAACAATATATATATATATATATATATATATATATATAATATATATATATATATATATATATATAATATATATAATAATAAATAATAATAGCCCCTTCAGTCATAACTGACTATGGGAATGCGCCCCTGAGGTGACAGCCCTCAGCTGCTTATTTTCCTGGTGCTCCTTTCGACGTTTTCTCCTCACCTCTGCTTCTTGTGTGAGCCTCTCTTCGCCCAATCTGAGGTGGCGCCGTAAATAGCATCGCCACTTAGTGCGATCGGCAGCTTTATCCTCCCATGTTGCTGGATCCATGTCCAGTGCCCTCATATCTCTCTTGCACACATCTTTGAACCTCAGCTGTGGTCGCCCAACTGTTCTCTTGCCCTCTGCTAATTGTCCGTAGAAGATATCTTTTGGGATGCGACCATCATCCATGCGGCGAACATGGCCAAGCCAGCGAAGTCTGCGCTGTCTAAGAAGCGTATACATACTTTGAAGGCCAGCACGTGACAACAAACTCGACATTTGTCACCTTTATACTTTCTTTAATATATATATATCTTATATAATATATTATATATATATAATATATATATATATATATTATATATATATATATATATATAATATATATCTATATATAACTATATATTATTATATATATAATATATATTGTATATATATATATACAGATCTTCTTCTTTCTTTGATCCTTAGCCGCCGACTGTCAAAGCAATAAGTTGCCATCACGCCTGGTGGCGTCTTGTAGGGCAGCAATAAAACTGCTTCCACTTTGCTCGGTTGGCGGCCATTCTTCGTGCAGTGCCCCAGCTCTAGTTCAATATTGCATCTCAGCCTCCACAGTTCAGTTGTTTTTGGTCGGCCTCTCTTTCACATTCCTTCAGGGGTGCATAGCATAGCTGTTCTTGTGATGACATCATGGTCTCTACTGAGGACGTGGCCAACCCAACTACAGCGTCTGCCAGCTATGATGGTGTGCATGTCCTCTTGATTGCTCCGAGTAAGCAGTTCTTCATTGGTGATGGTATTCGGCCAAAAGATTCGGAGAAATTTCCTTAGGCAGATTATGTGGAAAGAGGACAATTTAGATATTTCCTTCCTTGTTACTCTCCAGCATTCCGCACCAAAGAGAAGCACAGAAAGTACATAGCTCTCATATAATCTTAATTTGGTGTTTGTGTTGTACTGGGAAGACTTCCAAATGTTGTTGAGAATAGCAAAGGCTGTTCTCGCTTTATTCATTCCGTTGTGGATATCTTTGCTGGTTCCGCCGTTTGATGTTACTATGCATCCTGGGTATGTAAATGTGTCTGTCTGTTTCCAACTCCACAACTATCCCTGATATTCCTTACCTTTACAGTAATTATGGGCTCAGGATTTTGGCCCCACATATGAGCGACCATGATGAACCCATCAGTTTTGGTTCCCTTGTTTTCCCCGTTTCCCCCTTTTTTTTCCTTCATCAGATGATGTTCCAGATCCACCTCTGGACTGATACTTATTTAAGTTATAAAGTCTAAATCCCCACTATATTATCCTAACTAAACCCCATTATAATTTATTTTATCCCGTTGAAATTTTTTTTATGTTTTCTTATTTCCTTGAATATGTTATGCGAATGTGCTAGTGGTGCAAGAGGTCATTTGCGATATATACATGCAGCTCTCCAGTGGAGAAAAAAAAAAACGGTTGTCCATCATACCTCCCCCCTTGGAGACTGTGGAGACCCTCTGCTGTCTGTGGTGGTGAGCCAATCACTCCAGATCCTATGACTGTCCAAAAATATAAAAGTGGTTGATAAGAGAGCATCTCTGTCCCGTAAACCCATGACTTCCTTCAGACCTCAAAAGTAAAAGGTTTGCTCTGCCCAACACTACCATAAACACACAACGTACAGATGGCATAGAGGCTTTTTAGAATTGATATTTGTAACACTCCTCTTATATGCAAGCTTTCGAATTATATTTGTCCCATAAGCCCTCAGTATTTACCATAAACTGTTCCCTCTGTAATACTGGTCAAAAAAAAAAAAAAAGCCTTGTTTAATTAAAAGCAATCAACGAAATTTAATTTGTAACAGCTGTCTTTGTTATTTGTATTAGCCATTCTGAGCCACTGTTCCTAATAATGTTCCCAATAGAGTTTAGTATAATTTATAAAAAAAACATTAAATAATAAATGAACACAAACACCTTTCTGAACTATTCTAACAACTGGATCTTTCTAAAAAAATTCTACTCTAAATCTAAAACCAGCTTTGATCTTTCATACTTCCTCAGTATTATGTGGTCCTACAATATACCACAAATTATACAGCTTGTTTTTAAATTCCACTGTATAATTATCATTCACCTGCCTAGTATTTATTGTTGCTGGGAAAAAACTAAGAAAAGAGTTGAATTCCTCCACTCCAATTAATTACAGTAATACAGTCTGCAAAGAATCTCCCTTCTATCCTTGGGGGCAATTTGATGAACAATTAATATTCATTGGTTCCCACCACTGTTGGTGTTGTCCCCTGATTTTCCAGACTTGTGCAAAAATTTAGCCGTTTCTAAATAGTTTTTTCTGCTTGCTAGCTCAGGGTCTGTCTTAAATAGAAAAAAATGCATCTTAGCATTTAAGTTTATCATGCATGCCAGGAGCTTTTTTTTTCTCCATACCTCTTTAAAACACAAACCCTTGGGGGGTGATTGCTGTGATGATTTCCTTCTTTTTTCCGTGGAATGTCCTGTAATAAAACATCAAGATCGTTTTCCTCCCGATCCCCCCCCCCCACCCAGCCACATTGAAACATTCAATTGTGTCTCTGGGTGGTTCCCTTGTTCCAGGAGTTTCCTCTGAATATTGCACTGTGTCTGGCCCATCCATAGTATCCAGTCCTCTGCTGTCGATGATGGAGATATTTTTTCCCTTCCATGCTTATCTCCCTTACTAATGTAATATATGTATTAGCATTTGCCACCTCCATGTTTTTCCCTCCGCTGAATGTATTTTAAGATTAATTTTGTATACTTGTGCTTTTGGTTTTTTCATTTCTCATGCAGCTATTGGCACGTGTCGTACCTCTTCTGCCTGTCCATGCATCAAAGGTCAATCCAAAATGTCCCTTTTGTTAGCACACACGGTGTTGATGTTTAACGTTTCCTTGTCCAGCTGACTGTAACTGTTCACTATATATTGCCCTTTAAATAAATTATCAATTCTGGGAGACTTTTAGCTTCCTGTTTTTTCTCTTTCTTTCCATATCGCTATTCTTCTTTCCCCTCTACTCTTCTCCATTTCCTTTTCTCTTCGTTTTCGCCAAATGTTGTTTTTTTTTTTATTTTTTTAGTTTATTTTTTTAGAGCGTAATCCTATCTGGTATATATCCAGTATTGGCTCTTTCTGGTCCTGGACATCCCCAAGCAGGACTTTTCTTGCTGCTTTCCCGTTCCACATTCCCTCTTGTATATTGTTGAGGAATGGTGGTGTTGAATTCTCTGGTCAACATTCATTCGGTCCACCTGTTCTTCCGGGCTTTTGATAATCTCATAGATCTATTTCTCTTTGTAATTACTTTATTAATAACAACACGCTTCTCTTTTTAACGGTTAACGGTAACCGGGAACGAAAAATTATTTATTAACTAGCTTTTTATTTATTACGTCGGGGTCGAGCCACAAAAGCTTTTTTCTGTGTGGGCAAGGGGATCCTTCCATTTTCGTGATGTTGTAGTCCTTTTTTCCTGTTTGACTGCAACTAACTGTTCCCGGCAGCCTCTGGAGTTTCACTTTTTACAGTCTTGCTAACTAACAACTAGGTGATGATCACATCCCCATTACCACTTAGTTTTATGATCCACTTCCCACATCTGGCGGCCCTCTTTCTTACCTTCACATATTGTAATGCATGTCTCCAATCCAAACTACCAACTATACCCGTTAAACTACAAACCATGATGTGGTTCTATAACTGTGGTTTTCTTCTGTCACCCCCCGACCATTTGGTGAATCCCTATTTGTTTTTAATTATTTTATTTAAATAATTATGTGAATTTTTATCTTTCCTTTAGGGGAAAAGAGATATTTGCCTACCAATTTAACCAGAGTTTTGTTAATCATATTATGCCACAGAAAACCTTATAAATTTCCATTTTCTCCATTTTATTATCCCGTTTGCTGTGCTAGTTTCCGCTGCCTTACATTTATTTTTTATAGCCATTTAAATTTATATCTCTAAATTTTAAATTGTCATATTACTTATTTACCTTTCATAGTATGTAATTGTGTGTAACACAACTTTCGACCAGTTAGGTATTAATTATCCCCGCCCGAATACTATAATAAGATATTTATTATATTTATCTTTTAGGTGTTCCTTCTTTATTATGAAATCCTTCTTTTTTCGTTAATTGTTCTTTCTTTCTGCAGTTGGGTTGATAGAATTCCATCCCATTGAACCTTCTTCAAATCGCTGGTCATTCGTTGTGGTGCGTAAGCAATAGCAATAGTAATTATTGTAGTAATTTGGTGAATCCTACCCCCCTCGCCCCCACCCGCTCAATCTTAATCCTTATCAGTCTGTTGTTTGAATGTGCGGTTAGTCCATTCCAGTAATGTCCCTTCTCATTCCTTTCTGTAGGAATAATGGAAATAGATGGCACATAACACAGACTACAAGCCGTAAACAAATCAATGTGCTGTCATCCACCCTTCTCCATTCAGTAAGAAATTACTGTTTTCTTCTCCCTTCCCTACTTCTTTTCCACCCTCCCTCTCACAATCCTCATACAAACCTCCTATTACTAAAAAAAACTAGTAAATAATACTTCTCCTGTTTAATGTTTATACTAAACTTTTTTCCTTATTCCGCCTCTGTACCATTTTCTCTTTCTCTCCTTATCCCCTCGGGGAGATAAAGATATTACACGCCTGACGAAGTGTGTAACCTAAAAGTTTCTCATAGTCTCTCCCTTTCGTTCATATCCCTTACTTTCTTCTTCTGGCGAGTGACCTGTTTTTAGTTTACCCTTGGGGGCGACTAGTCTCGTGTGTCATATGGTCCTGACATTAGCTCCAAAATCCTAACTTGTAATAAAATGTTTTGTGCGGATCAAGGTACATCCGTTTTGTGTCAATGTCCAGTCGTGCTTAGAGACGTTTTCGTCGTTCACCACATTCACCCACATGACAATTATATAACGAGTCACAGACTCCGAATGTACATCCTAATCAAACCCCATTACAAAGTTTGTTCAAGAGTTAATTGTTGTTTTTCCAAAAATAACTTCATATTGTTTTTGTTTTTACATAAATAACACCAACCCGTGATTATTACATAGACAAATAGAGACGAGGTGGTGCCAGCGCCTAAAGCAAAAAAGTGAACCCCCAACCTGGAGGACACCCCAGGGTAACCCGAGGCTTTTGTCTGAACCCCCCTATAATCCCAAACAGACCAGCGTAATCCCGGCGGGCGAAGCTTCGCGTTAGAATCTACCAGGAGTAAAAACCTCCCCCACTGGCATTTAGCTTATGGGGATTGTTCACGGTTAATCACGAAGCTGCATACCGTGCTACAAAACAAAGGTAAGGGTAAACAATAGGAACGCAAACCACGGTATTAATTTTAGTTTTCAAGGAGAAAAAACTATCCACATCCCCCCCCACCCACCCATTTCAACCACAAACTGATGGGTTTCCATAATAAGTACAACCCCCCCCCCCCCCATTGTGATTGTGGGCCTCTAATTCAAGATAATATCCCGCTCAATATTTTATTTTTGCCGATACAGCCAACAAGAAAAAGCATTGGTAAATCCACCCCAATTTAATGTAGACAAGAAGTAAATTTAAAAATTGTCAAACAAAATACATGTTATGGCCATGTTTTATAACAACTCAAACATGACATCTTGGAAAACACGAGGAACAAATAATTTATATTCAAGTCCCACATTATTCGCCCCCAGTGGAGCATAGAACAGACTAGTGCTAATCTAATACCTCCCCTTCCCTCAGGAGGGTCTCACCAAAGAACCCACGAGCTTCTTCCCTGCAAGCGGTTTTAGTTTATTCAGTGCAACATGGTTTAAGACTAGGTGATGGACAGTGTCCCCCAGCCCCTCATATGCACCAACCATATATTTATATTTACTAGCCTCTTACCCCTACATCAATCACCCACAATATATACCTCTACCGAGCAACTGAAGGAAGTAATAGTTTCATTCTAACCTTTGTCCCCCTCAGAGATTTCAGACCTCCCTAGGAACACTCCACTCAAGGGGTTAGGGGAGGGGGCTGTCCCATGAGGATCAATACCCTATTGCTCCCAGCCCCCAAGGAGCATAGTAGGCCTTCCAACAAACACCCTCATGTCCAAGGGAGCAACATGGTCCCCCATCACTTTCACACCAACTTCACGTCGTGTCTAATTTTTCCCACTTACCCTCCTCATACCATTACCATTTTCACTTCTGTCTCACGTATCTCTCTTTTTTCCGTTGTGTTTTCATTTTGTCTATTTTTTTTTTTTTTTTATTTTTTTGCCTCTCTTTTTTTCCTGGGGATTTATTCCCAATAAGAACAAGGAATGTCTTATTATGCAATAAATAAGGTTCCTTAATGTGTGTCCAATCCAGCTGTGACGAAATGGACGACGTCCATCCCCAACCCACGGTCCCCTGGTCTCAAACTCTTCCTGGCAGTATCCGGGGACATTTGTGGTACAGACCAAAATTTATGTATGTGCCTCTCAAGTACACATCCACTTTTTTTTTTTTCTGTTACCAGTTTTATCTTTTCCATTCTTTCTTTCGACGTCGTTAAAAGCAACTTTTAAAACTCAGCAAGAGTAGCCAGACTAAATTAATTTTAAACAAGTAATTCGGATAATACTTCAGACACACTCCCTCTCTTTTGATGTCCACCTGTTTGTACTCCGGTTCATCCTAGCTACATGCAGCGAAGCAACTGAGGATAAGATGGTGCTCGGGCGTGTCGTTAGATTGAAATCCCGCTTGATAACACGGATTCGAACCCCGTTATAGGTAAGCCCAGATGGGCAGACAATGCAAGATTCTTGCGGTACCTCATATACAATTAACGACAGATAACGAGATTCACTGTCCTGTGAGACACATTGTGGCAGCCAAAAAACCCTTGTGACATAATCACAATCCATCGGGATCGGACTTCATGTAGCTTAATGACAACAAATTACTTTCTAACCCACAAAGTAATAAGTATTATTACAAGCTTTTACCCATGTTGTCCATGGTGTATTCCTACCGATCCTGCCTGTGAAGAAGTGTAAGCAAGGTTCAACATACCCTGTCCCCATAACTATAACAAACTAACCCCAACGATCCCACCTTTGCAAGGCACGCAACACCCTTGTTTCCACGTGGCCTACGAATTTTCCAATCAATATATAATGCATAAAATAAATGATTGGAATCTTTTCTGAAATAATTCAATAACAACCAAGCGTGGGAAAGATAGGAATAATAGTCTGTAACGATTCTGCAGTATTTTAATCTCACCCCTATCACTGTGAAATTTCAGCGCTCATCAAAGACAGCATTACATAACCTCGCCTTAAAGAAGTGAAAGACTAGATTACAAAAAAAAACCCTTTTTTAGCAATAAATACTACCTTTTACCAAAATTTACACACTTTTTATTTTTATAAATGGAAAAACATAAACCTCCGCGACTTTTATTGAGAACTAAATAAAGAAACTCCCACAAACCGGCACCCAAACCATCCGCACAATAATCTACAATTTTAATTTTCCTAAGGAACAGAACATACGGGAACACAGGAAACATGAAGAAAATCACCTACGGAAACAGAGAGGGAACTCTTTTGTCCGAATCATTCCAACCAAGTCAACGCTCGAAAAAACACCCCCTTCACCTCACACCGCTCATAATTATGATCGGCTGTTAAATCGAGTCTCCTACAACCCCCACATCGACTCTCCTTTTATTCATCTGAGCAAAATTGCGTCCCCTGTGAGTCACTCTCTGATTATGGCACAATTATGTGATTCCTAACAATTCATATTTGGTAATTACTACACATGTGAACCCGCACATATATATGTAATATATTACCATGTATGAAAGCTATCGCACTAATTGTGTGTCTTTAACTCGCTACATTGGATGTCCAAGTTATCATTTGAGGCTTGGTCAAACCTCAGAGTTATTAAGAAATGATGATTCATGAAAACACTCACTGCACCGGGCTGGGTGGACATAGCATTCTTATTTGATTAGTATCGTCTCAAAGAGAACTACAAAAAGCATAACGTAGTTCCAGATTCCCTATGGAACTCGGAACGGGCTTCACCATTCCAGATAATCCAATGGAATCCGCACCTAAAAATGAATATTTATAAACAATAACTAAAATCACTGAATTCTCTCATTCGTAACTATGAACCCCTCACGACCACACCGACCCTCTTCAAAAAGCATATGTAAATGATCATCCATTATAAACAACCAAAGTCTGCACATGTAAAAATTACGGATGTAAGTTTACTCCAAAAGTCTTTAATCCAAACCATTGGTAAATGTACTGTGTGAAAAAACTATTCACGCACGTATACTCACATTAATGGACTAAG
Source organism: Oreohelix idahoensis (assembly GCA_024509875.1). Taxonomy (NCBI): domain Eukaryota; kingdom Metazoa; phylum Mollusca; class Gastropoda; order Stylommatophora; family Oreohelicidae; genus Oreohelix; species Oreohelix idahoensis. Next base: position 49,746 of record JAMPIV010007928.1, on the reverse strand, counting down.
CTTCAAACTTTTATCAAATCAGTGTAAAACATAAATTGAAACGCCACCATATACACATTATATGTTGTAACCCAATTACCGTCAAACAGTGGAAATGTATACAATGTAAACAGACCCCGACTTCCTTGGCAACTATCACCATGATTTCTATGATTTTATGTATTATTTAACGTTTTTTCATTTGAATATAAAAAAGTAACTATGAAAGCTATTATAAATTTATAATTTAAAAATGTAAAGAAAATATTATCCCGAGGAATTAAAAAATTTAAATTCACATTTTTTATTTTTTTTTTCGAATGAACTTCGGAGGATAAAGTTAGCTGAGTTAATTGGGATGGGTGGTAGGTGGAATGATATGGAACTCCCCCGCTAACTATGGGGTGGAAAACGCCATACTCCAGAGTCGCAGAAAGCGTTTGTTCGTTTTCTATTCTTTACCATAGATTGAACTTAATTGGTGGTACCAGCAGAAATTACTACTCTCTGTAACAAGAAGGGAAAAAAAAATGAGTGGCCTATAAAGCTACCTTTAAGAAGAAAAAGCCTAAGAAAGTAGGAGACGGTGTGTGGACCTTGGGCAGCTGTTTGTGTCAAGTACTCTCCTTACGAGTGGTAAACACTCTCCTTAACGTTTTCTGGGGCGCGCTTGAACGAGCTACCCTTGACAACCGTTGAACCAGAGACGAGCGCGAGCAGAGTGAAAAAAAAAAAACCAACCCATAAGAAGGAGCAGAAGAAGCCGAGTCTCATTGCAGCTAAGTTAAAAATAATGCTGCCAATTGGAACTTCTTTGTAATATCCTCACCCTCATTCCCCTATTAAGACTGTGAGGATAAGTAACCTTTCTTGATCCATAAACCCTTAGAAAAAAAAAAAAAAAAAAAAAAAATACCATCAAATTATTTCCAAACTGAAGTGATTATTAAAATTTTGTTATTTGTAATAATGTGGCAAAATTTAACTTTCGATTTAAAACATCATTTTTTAAAGAGTTAAACTATTCTGTACATGTTTTGTCATGTCCTCATTGCCAATTACTACACACACTCTAAACAGAGCTATACTAGAATAATAGAATTCCACTGAGTAAATCAGGGGTGGGGGCGTAAACGAGCTGAACTTAAGAAGTGCTTAAATCCTTCACAAAAGTTGTCGGCAGATTACAGAATTTAACGTGCTCTGCAACAGCCAGCATTGTTCTCGCTTATCTGAATATCTTGTGAAGACTCCCATGTGATAGAAGCTTTACTACTCTTCTATCTACATTTCTGCCAAGAGTAATCTTGTGTAAAGATAGACTCCATTGAAGCCTATAATAGATACTCTTGAGTTTTGGCCACTGTTGGACCACTACTGCAAAGCAGGGGAGGCAATACCGTCACACCAACGTCAGCGTCTTTCCCTCACATCTTGTTCCACTAGCTCTTGTCTGGTTCTTGTCATCAGTTTCACATTGGTGAACTTGTCATCAGTTTCACATTGGTGAACTTGTCATCAGTTTCACATTGGTAACTTGTCATCAGTTTCACATTGGTGAACTTGTCATACCATTTCAGTCCTTCTATTCTACGCAAGTAAACATTTATGGAAGTCTGTAACTTCTTAGTTTTATTAATTTGCATGATTCACAGCAAAACAATAGAACTGCCTTGACCTTTGAATTTTCATCTCCAAATCTTCAAGACCTATGCATACCATCAAATATGAACAAGACAGTTATACTTATCACCAAATACAAACATTTATACTTATCACCAGACATTTATACTTATCACCAAATACAGACATTTATGTTTATCACGAAATACAGACAACACAGCTATGCTTATCATCACCAAATACAAAAAACAGCTATGCTTATCAAATACCATCAAAACAGCTATGCTTATCACCAAACACCATCAAAACAGCTATGCTTATCACCAAATACCATCAAAACAGAAACGCTTTTCACCAAATACCATCAAAACAGGTATGCTTATTACCAAATACCATCAAAACAGGTATGCTTATCACAAAAACAGCTAAGCTTATCATCAAATGCCATCACAACAGGTATGCTTATTACCAAATAAAATTAAGACAGTTATGCTTATTTAAGCGTATGTTACGGTGTCCCCTAGTTTGCAGATGGATTGCTGGTATCTCTACGGCTTTTGACTGAGCACATCTGATTCCAGTAAACACTTGATTGCGTTTGCTTTTCTTAAATAGAGCGTCAGACTTGCAGAGTGGTTACAGTGCTAGCCTCTCGTGTCAAAGGTACGGAGTTCGAACACAGTAGCGTTACGCTCAAGCTTACCCAGCAGTAAATGGGTACCCAACTCTGCTGTTAAGTTAGGGATGACAAAGGCAGCGAGGAAAGGAACTTGTCGCCCCACGTCACTAAGCTGGACCTAGTATGGTAAAGTCTTTAACACTTCACTCCCCTACGGCGGTATGTGCTATGGAACTACCTTTTCCTTAAAGTCTGCATGTCTCGAGCCCATCTCCAAGGCTGTAGGTGATTTCAAATCAGAGCTTCCTTTTTCCAGTATGAGTTGTGTCACCGAAAATTACCGTGTTTCAAACTCCGTATTTTTGCCGCGAGAGGCCAGCGCTTTAACCACTGTGCGAGTCGGACGTTCTGTTTAAGGAAAGCAAAGCTTAGTAGTGGGATGTGTCGGACCCATTTAGGTTCACTCCACCACATATCAGATGCTAGTGTAATATACAATGATTATAAATAACCAGAAAACACTGTATCGATCAGAAATAACTTGGAACAAAGAAGTGATTATGGGCTGGGCGTGGCCTGATATGTATCCCATAGTTCTAGCAACCACCAGAATAAAACATAGATTATCATTTTTCTCTTCGCTACCCCGGGGCATGGAGTTACCACTCTAGTTCTCCCCCTTTCAGGAAGCCTACACTTAACATTGCAGCGGGGGTTTCTCTAACATTTTGTTTAACGTGATGATGTTGCCAGCACCATGCACAACCTCACAGTCGCCTTATACGACATGCCTGAACTAGCAGTAGTCTTATTCCATCCTTGTCTCATACAAGACTCCTGGGGACGACACAGAACAAGACATAGATGGACTTCAGATAGTCAGATGCAATAGAAGTGAAGAGATCAATAAAAGAAAGTTGGGGATAAATTAGTAAACGAACGAACGAACGAACTTTATTTTCAAAGAGTTCAGAATTTAGGGCGTAGGCCCGTCTAACATTCTGCCCTTCCCCTCTCACTTATCTTGCATACTATATTCTTTCATTTCCACATGTTACTTTAGGCATTAAGTGACACTCGAAGAGGCGTAATACAATGCTGTCTCGGAATTGCCTCCCCTGCTTTGCAGTAGTGGTCCAACAGTGGCCAAAACTCAAGAGTATCTAATATGGGTCTTCAAAGGTGTCTACCTTCGCACAAGATCACTCTTGGCAGAGTTGTAGATAGAAGGATAGTGATGCTTCTATCACAAGGTAGTTTCATAAGATATTTCAGAAGTCAAGAACAATGCTGCATTGGGCAGGGCAATTGTTAACTTATATCTGATCCGCCGCCTTTTATGAAGAATTAAGCAATTATTAATTTCAGCTCGTTCAAGCCCCCACCCTGATTTACTCAGTGGAATTCTTCTAATTATGGTAATGCTCTGTATTCTTCTTCTTCCGTCCTTAGCCAACGACCGGCAAAGCAGTCAGTGGCCATTACGCCTAGTGGCGTCTCAAGGACAACAGCGAATAGATTTTCTCTGCCGTTGCTCCCATCACGCCTAATGGTGTCTTTAGGGCAACGACAAATCAATCCGTTCGCTGTTGTTTCCGTAATCAAAGTGACTGGCAAACGGGTGATCAGCCCGTTGGGAAATGCTCTGTATAGAGTATATTTAATAAATTGAGTGAAACAAACATGCAGTACATTCAAAATGACTAAATCGACGTTAAATTTGTATATTTACAAATTACAGATTTAATAATCATTTAAGTTTTAACAAGGTTTTAAAAAAATGAATAATTATTTATCAGAAAATTATCATCACTGCTGTGATGTAATTGAAGTTTGTAAAGGAGGTCACTTGGCATCTTTTATGTAGTACTTAGCTGTCAGTGACGGTTCTGCTCCTTCTGATGGTTTGGTTTTTGGTAGAATGGGTCGTTGATCACGCTCGTCATTGGTCAAGGTTGTAGGGCGCAGCACGTTACCAGAAGTGTCAGGGAGTGTCTACGAAGTTGGTCACTCGTCTTTAAGCCTCGTCTGATGATGGTATCTAGTTTCGACTACAGGCCACGTGTACCCTTCTTGTTTCTCTGAGTATTGAGTTTCCCGACACATAATTATGTATCCCCTTCTTCCTTTTTCCACCATCCCATCTACCTCAGACTTTACCCACGATGCGAATTAAGCTTAATCCCTCGACAGAAAACTTTCTTTACATTTAACATGAATAGTTTTATATTTATTTACATTAAAATGAAAAAGTTAATAGTATAGATAGAATATGTTTACATTTAACTATATACTGGTTGAAAAATGTGCACAATATAGATTGAATATGTTCCCATTTATGTCTACACTGATTGAAAAATGTTCACAATATAGATTAAATATGTTTTCATTTACATTTATACTGGTTGAAAAGTTTGAGAACTTTCATTCATTTGAAAGTGAATATGTTTACACAGACATTTAAACGGGTTTATAAATGTAAATATTATAATTTCTTTCATCTTTCCCTCTCTGCTCCATATGGAACTTGGGACTACTTATGCTTTTAGTTCTCTTTAAGAAATTAGCGATAAAGCAGTCACCAGCCCTTGCAGTGGTGGTTCATGAAATCTCTATTCTATATGCTGAGGTGGCCAGCCTCAAGTGACTTGGACTTCCACTAGCAATTTTCACATTTTTTTTCCTTAACCAGCGGCACTTGGGCTTTCAGCCCTTCGGTCCAATGACATGTCGTTGCGAGGCTGGGGATCCTGTGGATTTTCCTTCCAACCCGGTCAGGAGCTTCGCTCCTTCCCATCCACAGAGGGTTTATCTCAGGAGCCGTTCAGGTTATTCAGTCAAAATTCCGGTCGTTGACACTCCTTCAAATGCTGACGCCCGGGCTTGAACCTTGAAAACCTGGTCGCCAGCGCAACGTTGTAACCATTACACAAGCGCGGCTCCCATTTTTACATATTACTATTCACATGGCAATATATACACATTAATTCACATGTTAGTAATGAAAAATATAGAATGTAAAATGTACAACTTACGCCAATCGTGGCTCACAGACTGTTTGCTCAGAGAAGTAGGTTAAGGCACAGCAGATGCCTTTTTTCACGTGTTCTTGGGGGTCGTTACTTTAACAATAAATTCCCACTATGACTCCGTGTTTTCAGTTTCCTCAGATCCCGGTTTTCCTTATTAAAATTATAGAATTGTCTGGGCTGTTTAAGTCCTTCAAAATGCTCCAAAAAAGTCCGTTTGATAAATAGAATTCTGATTCTAGTTTTAACTCTAGCAGTCTGGTGGTCGTCTAGGCAAGCGATTCTCACACTGAACTCGACTTGCAAAAAAATTCAGATTATGTGGCCCTTTCTTCCCCCGCATTTGTTTGTTACGATGCTATGCAGAACGCCAATCATTTCAAACATGCGTGTTTTGTGGTGTAATTAAAATATTTCCACGTATAAAACTTCTAAGCGTGATGCAAAAGGTCACGTCTCCCATATATGGAATGAAAACATCCGATCCTCTCTCGGCAATGTTTACAAATAACTTCTTACATCTGCCCGGACTATTACAACATTTCCGCTCAGGTGTGTCCGACTGATAAGTGCGTGTCTGTAATCTGTCCACAGACGGGTAATTTATCGCCCGGCACGCCTTATCAATGCTTAACCAAAGTCGCTGGGGCGATTTTAGTGCTAATCTGTAGTCTGATGTCGGCCACACCCGAGATTAACCAACATGATTGTCGGCTTTCCCAGCAGGGAGGAACGGGTAACCAAACAGACATGACGACTTAACACTGAGAGGAGTGTAAGAATGTTTGAAAATACAAAATATCTGCTACATAGCAGAGAAAGAAAGAGGTGCCGACCATTGAAAAGCACGTAATTAGTCAGTACAACAAAGGTCACAGAATACCACCGTAGTGGACAAGAGAGCGACCCAAAAATGATATGACAAATGCTTCCCTTTCATATGCTTCATTACTTTTCATTCAGGTGGCACGCCCTGAAGTACTGACGATCAATGTTATTTGCAACGATATTTTTAGTATTCCAGCACTTCAGATTCTTGTATTTTTTAATTTTTTTTCCTTCTCTTGTAATATCATCACAAATATTTATTCTACTTTTAGGTTTCTCAATTACCATGTCATGCCAGATCTTCCATGCATGAGTTTTTTTTTTCTCACTATTGTGTGGTGTCATTAAGAAATGTCCATCTTTTTTTTCCTACTTTGTGATGTCATCCCAAACCTCCCATTTACATTTTTTTCCAACCTCGTGATGTCATCTCAAATATTCCATCAATGTATTTTTTTTTTTTACAAATCTTGTGATGTAATTTTAAATCTGTCACCTGTTTTTGTCCTATCTAATCGTGCTATATCTTCAATCTAAGTTTTTTATTGTATCTAGTCCTGTTATCCCACATCCATTACACATGTTTTTCCCTTTTTGATTATATCATCCCAAATATTCCATATAATTTGTTTTCCTCTACTGGCCTGTTCTGCCATCCCAAACCCTCCATGCTTTTCCCTGTCTCTTTATGCCATCTCAAAACTTCCATCTATTTATTTTTCGATTACCTTAGCTTCTTTTATCCCCGTTTCACCAATGTTCTAGACCCTTTTTCTTAGTTATATCTTCTTCTTTCTTTGTCCCTTGGCCGCTGACTGACAAGGCAACCAGTGGCCATCACACCTAATGGCGTCTTGTAATGCAGCAATAAAATGTCTCCGCTTTGCTCGGTCGACAGCCATCCTTCATGCGTTGCCCCAGCTCTGGTTCGTGCTTAGCATTTATTAGTTAGATGACCAACCATTATTTTTCTGTTGTCATATTGCTATATCTCGTTGAAATAAAGGCAAGCTCTAAATAGCCATAAAGAAATTGAAATAATTACTAAAGAAAATAGTAATCCGCCAGACCTTTATTACAAGAAATTAAGAAATGGGAAAGAATAGTTAACATTACAGGTTTTCTTGCTGCGAATAAAGACCTGAATAGAATATATGTTTCTTAAAGAAAAAATCTGGATAGTGAAAGATCTGACACGCATTGAAAGATGTATTCTTGGTCTCATTCTGTTTCCTTTCTTTCATGCCATGCTGGCTGACCTGGCAATCATGTCATGGTATAACTTCCATTCCTTACTTTAGTTTACTTGTTCTGTTATTGACTTTCTCCTGTGCAATGATTGTTACACTGTCCAGTATCGTCACTGTCTCGTCCTTTATCTTTCTTTCAATTTTGTTTTACGTCATAATGTACTCTAACTTTTATTTTATCAATATTTGTTCAACAATTGAGCTATGCTTCTTCTTGATGTTTGTAATAAGCTTTTATTTTGTGTAGCAAATTTTTTTTGCGACACTCTCACTGACCTTTTATCTGCCATGGAGTTCTTAACATTATGCTATCAAAACAATTCCATGCCACATACAGGGATTTCCAGCGCCTGTAGACTGTTATTCTCTCCGGGATCTAAAGGAGGAAGATATCTCGTGGCTAACTGATTGTATCATCATGTGACGGTTAATAAGAAAAAAGAATATTCAAGAGCACCTGTCAGAAACGATAAGCAAGTCCTTACAGGAATTTTCAAGAGCAACTGCCAGCCACGATAAACAAGTCCGTATAAGAAACATCTAAGTCAACTTATAAGACTAGAGGATATGCATTACAGGCATCCACCTGTTCATAGCAAGGAAAGAAGCCTTCACTTGCGCCAGAACTGAAGGACTGAGAACTTTAAGATTTATACGCTGTGAAGAAAAACCAGAGTTAACTGAGAACTACTTTAGTAAGGCCTGAACTGTCTGATAAAAATAAATGCTGCGCCATATAGACGTCGTAAACAATAAGTCGTTAGAAGTAATAGTAACAGTCTAGACCTATGAAAGCAACTATTCCGTATGAGAAAGTTCATGGGCGATGAAAGAGTGAAAAAAAAAACCAATTAAACTTGCAATATTTTTCATCTGATCTGAAAGCCACGTAAAAAAAATGTGCAATTATATACATGCTCAGTTAGACAGTGTGCTGATGACTGAACCAGATTCTAAGTATTTAAAAAGTAAACGAGTAAGTCACCTGTAGTGGATTTTGATGGTATTGTATGGTTGATGTTACCTAGTGTGATGCATGAGGTCAGCTGTGAAGGCTCCTGAGATAAATGTAGCTGTGAATTTACAGAAGGCCCTTCTTGCTACCACTTACGACCTCACACATATCTTTTTTACTAATGAATGTGGCTACGTTAAAAATCTAGGGTACTGATATGTAATGTGTTGTGGTAGATTACATACACACACACAGATATTTAATAAGTCTAATAATATTAATAAAATTTATAACACACTGAACTAACTCAAGCTGTTTAAATTTTTCATATTAAATTTTCTTTAAGTTTATTTGTTCTGAACCAAGGTTTTATTTTGGTCAGAACATATGAAAGATTTTGAAATTATGAATGAAATGCATGAATATATGTCATAATAAACTAGAAAATGTGTACATATGTATTTCAAATGACTGGTTAATAGTAATTATCTTAAGATAGTCCCAGGAGAACTTATTTCTATATATGCTGTTGGGGTGATATCATCACTCCCTGTCTATGACTACCAAACATTGTCCATTCACTGATGGGAGTAATACAAGTTTTATTTCCCAAAATTTGTGTGGGTTCTAGTGATGGTAATATAGTTGGTGTGTTAGTAAATAAGTTGGTGAAGGTCCAGCAGGCCAGACGCTCACGTATCTTGACTGAGTAGTTCTGGTGCTGGAATCTGGTGGCCCCACCTCTCCGTGCTTGGGGGCAATATAAGGCTGCTCTGACAAAATACTAGACTGCACTGGTCCACACTTGTATATATCAACACAGCATTTGACACCACTTTGGTGCCAAACAGAAACTCACACTTCTGCAACAAAAGTATTGGGTCATGTGTCAGAACTCTACCTCCTGAGCCACTTCTGCACACCACACTACACAACAACACCACATAGACGGGGTCAGATCTCTCTGACCATACAGCACATCTTACCAAGTTGGTTTCACATAGTACTAGTTCCCCAAGACTACATATTCTGAAATATGTTCATTAGCTTCCTGCTATTGAATAAGATAGGTGATATGTTCCACTGGTCTCAACACTTGATCCGCCCTTCATAATCCTTGCTGGCGTTTACGTATTTTGTTTGTCTCTAGACCCTGAACTTGGGCTGGGGATCTAGAGCGAATCCTTACTTGTTGTAAGGGATAGATTTTGATATGGCAGTATCAAATCACTCGAAACATTAAACAATATTAAAATATACAAAGAAATGCTTTCAGTCTTACCAGAATTATGAATAGAGAACACAGTTATATTCTAGCAAAACTCAGCTGAGCTGCTGGCTCTAGTATGGCGTCCCTCTAAATATGGCAATTAGCTTCTGGGAACTACACCACTGAAGAATTACTGTGTCTACTAATGGACAATTTATGTTGAATGGCAAAAATGCGCGTCTGTGCGCCGATAATATGATTATCTGTGGCCAATCACCGACTTTCCCCTTTTCAAATTTCAAACCTCCTACCAAAAGTCAATTCAGTCATACCTCAGTCAAGTATGTATTATTGTCTGTTGGTCCGTCTGTCTCTACTTGCTTTTTCATAAAAAACCCGCTTGGTTCTACATGCCTTTTTACACGAATCGGTCTCTAAAGTTATTTTTAGCCACAATTTTCCACTATTTCCCCCTCTCTTTCATTCCAACTAGATTTTAGCACTTGAGTCTCAAGGCCGCAATTTTTGAAAATTAGTGACATTTTTTTTACAGTGCAGTCGCTCGTCTGTTATGAACAACACAGTCTTTTGTCAATATCTTCATTATTATCTATCCGTCTGTATAAATGAAAGCATATTATTTCTCTGCTCAAGATGGGCTATCAGACTAGCTAGGTTTTATATTCCTAACATTATTATTTAAAAAAAGTTACTTTTTCAAGGTTAGTTGTTTTTTTTGAAATATGTTCGAGCATCTTCTGTAATGCGTTTGCCGTTGAATTCAAATAAAAGGACTAAGTATCGTAAAAGCGTCCAAGAAATGACTGTTGCGTATAATAGCTAAGGTCCCTTTTGTCCATTTCTATACATTGTGTCAACTTGGGGACGTGAATTTTTTTCCTTTCCCCACCAATTGCGTCTTTTTAGCCTTGCTAGTTTCAAGCACGTATTCAGTCATATTTTTTCTTTTTGATCTCCGTTCCCTCCCGTCTCCAAGGGTAAACGTTTTGTCTTCACGTCTAACAAAGTTAGTTTCCATGGCGGGTATTGAACCGCGGCATGGGCGATCATGTCTTCTAGTAGCTTACGCATTATTTTTATCCCTACATTTTATCTTTGGAGATATTTTAACGTTGTATCACGGTTAAATTTATCACACATCTCCCCACTTGAAAACATGCCTACGGCAAGTTCCAAAACCAGTGATACACATAGATAAAATTACTCCTCACGCCTACCACTACTCTAATTTTGATCACAGGGGTGCCGACTGAGGAAATCTGCACCGACATTCAATGGCCCTGGGATGTACTCAATACTAAACTGATAAGGTTGCAGTAATAAAGACCACCTCAACAATCTTGCGTTTTCATGCTTAGCCTGAGATAAGAATACTAGGGGCTGATGATCCGTCTGGACCACAAAAGTCCTACCATACAGATAGATTTGAAACTTCTTTATTGCCCATATTAACGCTAAACATTCTTTTTCGCTTGTGGAATATCCTTGTTCCGCCTTATTCAATTTGCGGCTTGCATAAGCGACTGGGTTCAGTTCCCCATCAGGTGAAGATGATCTTTGCAACAAAGCCGCCCCGAGTCCTACATTACTTGCATCTGTTCTTACGACAAAGTCCTGTGTCAAATCAGGCAGTTTGAGAATAGGCTTGCTAGTGAGTTTTTCCTTTAACTCTTGGAACGCTAATTCACATTGCGCCGTCCAAACTATTCTATCTGGATGTCCCTTGCGAGTCAAATCAGTCAGAGGAGCACATATTGAGTTAACATTTTTGATATATTTTTGGTAAAAACCACATAACGACACGAATGATCGCACGTCCTTTTTTTGTTTGTGGTCTAGGTGCTCTCTGCAGTTTTTTCCAAGTTCTTGGGGTCAGGGGTCATGTTGCCCTGATATACAGTGTGTCCCAAGAATTCCAACTCTTTGCATCCAATACAACATTTTGTTGGCCTAGCAGTTAAGTTCGCCTCCCTAAGCCTATCAAATAACATTTTTAAGGAGTCAATGTGTTCTTCAAATGTCTCTGTGGCGACGAGAATATCATCCATGAAATTCGTGATACATGGGTTATTCAGGGGATCCAACAATTTGCGCATCATCCTTGAAAATACACTCGGAGCATTTTTCAGTCCGAATGGTAGCATGTTGAATTCATAATGTCCATCCGAAGTGCTAAAAGCCAAATAAGGTCTCACTTCAGGCTTCACTGGGATCTGGTAATAGCCTTTACTAAGATCCACCTTTGAAAAGTATTTTGCCTTGTTTAATCTGGCAAATAACTGTTTTGTGTCTGGTAATGGATCCACTTGTCCTTCTGTGACAGCATTCAGTTTCCTGTAATCTATGCACAGTCTGTGTTCCCCAGACGGTTTTCTCAACAAAACTACACTGGAGCTAAAAGATGATTCACTGTGTGAAATAATCCCCTCCTTCAACAAATAATCTATTTCTTCTTTCAATGCCTTCTCCTTCGCGAACGGAAAAGAATAGGCTCTCATACAGATTGGGTTTGAGTCTACCAGTTTCATGTCATACTGTAGCAAATTTGTATGTCCTGGTTTATCTGTTAATACATCTGTATGTTCCTCCAGAACCTGTTGAACTCTCTCCCTATGGTTTTTAGTCAGGTGCTTACTGACTTTTGCCTGTGCTGCTGTTTCACAAGGATGTAATGGGTATTCATGTGAGGTGAGTGCTTCCTTTTGCATTTGAGTTGCGATAGCCAAGGTCAGTAAGGGGGTGCTTTCCTGGAGTGGTCTGTCCAGATACTTCTTTAAAAGGTTTACATGATAAACTTTCTCCTTCCCCTTTTTGTCAATTTTATAGTTTGTTCTAGACACCTTCTCTAGAACCGTATATGGACCTTGCCACCCAATTCGTAATTTATTCTGGCTACCGGGTAGTAGAAGCAGCACCCTCTCTCCCACAGCTAGTTCTCTGTCCTTTGCCTTCCTATTAAAATATGCTGCATGTTTCTTCCTGGCTTGTTTCAAATTATCATTTGCCAGTTTCCATCCAGCTTTCAAACGAGTGGTCAGTTCGTTCACGTATTGATAAGATGAGGTAACGGTCTCTTCTGCCTTCTCATCTGTCCAGGTCCTTAATAAAACTACATCTGGATTTTTAATTTTCCATATTTATTTTTCATGGCACCCATCGGGTCCCGTCCATTAGAAGCATTATAGTGAGGACTTTTCTTCCTAGAATCATCACTCACAAATCGACCACTACCAATTTTTTTCTTGGGTTTGTCTCCCCACTTTAGATTGCTTATGAGAGATCTTCGCTCTCTTTTCTGTTCTTCCAGTTTATATAAGTCTGACCGAGGGATTGTCATCTTTTCCTGGGTAAAATTTACTCTTTGTACTCGTCGCATAGTGGCCATGTTAATCCATTCAAGTGAAGACTGGGTGTGAAAAGGGGGCTCCCATTCCACTTTGTCTACCTGAGTATAATTAGTTTTCCTTCCAGGCCTAAATTTGCCCTGTGGCGTTTCTAGGTCCTGCACATTTTTTCCCTTTGTGGGTGTTCCCTCGTGAAATATGCCACATGCTTCTACAAAGTTCTCAATATCGACATTTACGTCGGGCCAATAGTATTTTCGAGCAATCTTTTGGCAGATGGTACCGACTTTCTCATGGTCACCATCTTTTCCAACATGTAAGCTCCTTATCAAATTTGCCCTATATATCTTGGGAAGAACCGACTGTCCGTGACCAGTGGATCTAGTTCATGTCTTCCTGTATAATAATTTGTTCTTCACAAAGTACTCTCCCTTGCTTGGAGGTGTGTGGCATTTGGGCAATTTTTTGAAACATGGCTTAAGGGTCTTATCCTCAGCCTGCGCCTTCCTCATCTCCTCTGGATGAGCATTTATAGGTTCACCTTCTTCCTCCTTTTTCTGTGACCTGGTCTGCACTGTCGCCATGATCACAGGTCTCTCGGGATTCCCCAAGAAGACGTATCTACACCCCAATATCAGAGGGTAGATTGGTTCATCTATCACTGCTGCTCTGATTTCTCCTTCCACATAGCGAGTTTTCACCGTTATCCTTGCGATGGGAAGTGTCATGAGTGGTATGTCCTTAGTCGCCCCTTGTATTTCCACTGTTTCTGTGGTATACTGACTTGGGTCCACTAGGCTAGACTTCACAACTGAATCATAATACAAACCTGTATCATAAAGGCACCTTGTGGTGACCCCATTACAAATAACATCCTCACAAACTGGGGGGTGATAAAGTTCCTGCTGTCCCTTAGGATTAACCTTTAATCTTTGAGTCCCCGACTTCATTGCAGCAATGTTTGAAGGTTTCCTTCTACAAAATTCGGTGTTATGGTTATCTTTCTTGCACCATTTGCACCATCTTTTTCCTTGGTTCAACGGTTTTCTTTAATTGTATTTTTGGTCATTGAACTGTGAGTTTCTGTCACGATAGTCATTTCTTGGCCGTTCAAGGTTTGTCCTACCTTTATTACCCTGTTCTCTATTATCAAATTTATTAAATTGCTGTGGAGCTTTAAAATTGTCTATGTGCTTCTTTTTAGCACCACTTACCTCTGCCTGGGCTGCCTGATACCTCTCAGCGACATTTAAAACCTCCCCCAACCTCTCTGCACCTTGTTCCATGAGAAATTTTCTCAAGTCTGGAGCCATGGACTCTCTCAATTGCTCTATCATGATCATCTCTTTAAGATCTTGGGTCTTCCCCAGAGCAGTCCATTTCTCCAAATAGGTTTCCAGTCTGGCAGAGAATTGGTGGTATGTCTCCCCAGACAACAGTTTGGCATTTCTAAATTTCTTACGATAAAATTCACCATTTTTTTCGTATCTTAACAACAAAGCCTGCTTTAACATGTCATAATTGTCTTGGTCTTCTCTGTTCATTTTTGCGAAGACTTCATAAGAAGTACCTGTCAGTCCCTGTGATAACTTTAAACTCCACCTCTCTCTCTCTAACCCATATGTAGTAGCTAATAATTCAAAAAGACTGAGGTACCCCTCTATGTCATCGTCTTTCTCAACAAAATGGTCTAAATGAAACCCCATAGCTGATGTTGAGGCTCCCTGACTAGGCGTAGCATCTGAGGCAAAAGGGCTGGCACCATTTTCAGGAGCATGGCCTTGTAATTCCAGCTCCCTTAGTCGTAATTCATGCTCCCTTTGCAACCTTCTGTCTTCTGCCTGTCTCTTTCGGCAGTCAATTTTTTTTCTTCTGACTCCCTTTCGGCCTTTTTTTCTGCTGCCTCCCTTTCGGCAGTCAATCTTTTTTCTTCTGACTCCCTTTCGGCCTTTTTTTCTGCTGCCTCCCTTTCGGCAGTCAATCTTTTTTCTTCTGACTCCCTTTGCTGTCGTTTTTCTTCTGCCTCAATCTGCAGCCTCTTAAGTTCTCTATCAGCCTCAATTTGTAACATCTTCTCTTCAGCTAACCTCCTATCTTCCCTTTCAATATACTTATCACATTCTGCAGTTACGTATTGAATTAAAACCTGACCATCCATTCCCATATCCTTCGCCGTTAGCACAGCAGCTGATCTGAACTTTGCCAGCTCCGCCATACTTTTTAGACAATTTAGCAATGAGCAAGATAAATCTCTAACCAATTAATAACTAAAGTAATTCTAATTAATTAATTAATCAATTAACTACCTCTGGCTGTGAAGATTCACCAACTTTTATTTTAAGGGACACTTTTAATTTTTACAATTTGTCCCCCTAATTTAATTCTCCCACCAGGAGATCCTAATATTACTGATAAGCTAATTATCCCTGGACAAGACCCCAATATATGTAGTGGAGTTTGATGGTATTGTATGGTTGATGTTACCTAGTGTGATGCATGAGGTCAGCTGTGAAGGCTCCTGAGATAAATGTAGCTGTGAATTTACAGAAGGCCCTTCTTGCTACCACTTACCACCTCACACATATCTTTTTTACTAATGAATGTGGCTACGTTAAAAATCTAGTGTACTGATATGTAATGTGTTGTGGTAGATTACATACACACACACAGATATTTAATAAGTCTAATAATATTAATAAAATTTATAACACACTGAACTAACTCAAGCTGTTTAAATTTTTCATATTAAATTTTCTTTAAGTTTATTTGTTCTGAACCAAGGTTTTATTTTGGTCAGAACATATGAAAGGTTTTGAAATTATGAATGAAATGCATGAATATATGTCATAATAAACTAGAAAATGTGTACATATGTATTTCAAATGACTGGTTAATAGTAATTATCTTAAGATAGTCCCAGGAGAACTTATTTCTATATATGCTGTTGGGGTGATATCATCACTCCCTGTCTATGACTACCAAACATTGTCCATTCACTGATGGGAGTAATACAAGTTTTATTTCCCAAAATTTTTGTGGGTTCTAGTGATGGTAATATAGTTTGTGTGTTAGTTAGTAAATAAGTTGGTGAAGGTCCAGCAGGCCAGACGCTCACGTATCTTGACTGAGTAGTTCTGGTGCTGGAATCTGGTGGCCCCACCTCTCCGTGCTTGGGGGCAATATAAGGCTGCTCTGACAAAATACTAGACTGCACTGGTCCACACTTGTATATATCAACACAGCATTTGACACCACTTTGGTGCCAAACAGAAACTCACACTTCTGCAACAAAAGTATTGGGTCATGTGTCAGAACTCTACCTCCTGAGCCACTTCTGCACACCACACTACACAACAACACCACATAGACGGGGTCAGATATCTCTGACCATACAGCACATCTTACCAAGTTGGTTTCACATAGTACTAGTTCCCCAAGACTACATATTCTGAAATATGTTCATTAGCTTCCTGCTATTGAATAAGATAGGTGATATGTTCCACTGGTCTCAACACTTGATCCGCCCTTCATAATCCTTGCTGGCGTTTACGTATTTTGTTTGTCTCTAGACCCTGAACTTGGGCTGGGGATCTAGAGCGAATCCTTACTTGTTGTAAGGGATAGATTTTGATATGGCAGTATCAAATCACTCGAAACATTAAACAATATTAAAATATACAAAGAAATGCTTTCAGTCTTACCAGAATTATGAATAGAGAACACAGTTATATTCTAGCAAAACTCAGCTGAGCTGCTGGCTCTAGTATGGCGTCCCTCTAAATATGGCAATTAGCTTCTGGGAACTACACCACTGAAGAATTACTGTGTCTACTAATGGACAATTTATGTTGAATGGCAAAAATGCGCGTCTGTGCGCCGATAATATGATTATCTGTGGCCAATCACCGACTTTCCCCCTTTCAAATTTCAAACCTCCTACCAAAAGTCAATTCAGTCATATCTCAATCAAGTATGTATTATTGTCTGTTGGTCCGTCTGTCTCTACTTGCTTTTTCATAAAAAACCCGCTTGGTTCTACATGCCTTTTTACACGAATCGGTCTCTAAAGTTATTTTTAGCCACAATTTTCCACTATTTCCCCCTCTCTTTCATTCCAACTAGATTTTAGCACTTGAGTCTCAAGGCCGCAATTTTTGAAAATTAGTGACATTTTTTTTACAGTGCAGTCGCTCGTCTGTTATGAACAACACAGTCTTTTGTCAATATCTTCATTATTATCTATCCGTCTGTATAAATGAAAGCATATTATTTCTCTGCTCAAGATGGGCTATCAGACTAGCTAGGTTTTATATTCCTAACATTATTATTTAAAAAAAGTTACTTTTTCAAGGTTAGTTGTTTTTTTTGAAATATGTTCGAGCATCTTCTGTAATGCGTTTGCCGCTGAATTCAAATAAAAGGACTAAGTATCGTAAAAGCGTCCAAGAAATGACTGTTGCGTATAATAGCTAAGGTCCCTTTTGTCCATTTCTTTACATTGTGTCAACTTGGGGACGTGAATTTTTTTCCTTTCCCCACCAATTGCGTCTTTTTAGCCTTGCTAGTTTCAAGCACGTGTTCAGTCATATTTTTTCTTTTTGATCTCCGTTCCCTCCCGTCTCCAAGGGTAAACGTTTTGTCTTCACGTCTAACAAAGTTAGTTTCCATGGCGGGTATTGAACCGCGGCATGGGCGATCATGTCTTCTAGTAGCTTACGCATTATTTTTATCCCTACATTTTATCTTTGGAGATATTTTAACGTTGTGTCACGGTTAAATTTATCACATCACCCACCAAAACATGACCGGGAAATATCAGTAATTATGTTATGCTGTTTGTGCTGCATGTCCTTATGACTGAACTAAATTCTCCTATGGTCATTTCTTTCATTCTCGTTTGCTTCAGAAGTACGGAAACACGATAATAGTGGCACGAAAGCAATAGAAGCTATATAATGAGGTATGAGGCTTTACTGGCTAAATATATAAATATAATGAGGCCAATTCCAGGAATTTTGTCACCTAAAAGAAACAGAGGCAGGAATATTTCCTTAAAAAAAATTCATAGTAGACAGGTGATGCCATATTGAAATGGCAGTCATGTTGGTAAATTCTCGTGTACCAAACCTTGGCAGCAACTGATTAACACTAAAATCGCCCCAGCGTATTTGTTTGGTCGCTGATTAGGCAAGGGTGTGTCTTCGTTAAGGTGGTAAAGAGACGGGTTTTGTGTGCTCAAGTGCCAGATAACGAGATTACTCGTCTGTGAGACACCTTATGGACAGACATAAATGACATAATCGTTTCCTGTCCGACTTTCAGGAAGACATTACTTTATATGAAAGTAATAAGTTGTGACATTTGACACACATTGTCGTATGAGGTTACAGATGTGTTGGTCAGTTTGCTGCCAGGCAATCGGATGTTTTATTACCATATATGGGAGAGGTAACCTCTGCATCAGGCACAGAATGTTTCCATGTATATTTAAATTTTCCCACACGACACGCATGTTTGAAAACGATTGGCATTCTGATTAGCCTCGTAACAAACCAAATGCTGGGGCAGACTTGCAACATAATCTGACATTTTTTGCAAGTCTAGTTCACTGTGAGAAATCGTTTGTCAAGACTACAACCAGACCTTGCCAGAAGTTAGAATTCAGAATTCCATTTATCAGGCTGGACGTTTATTGGAGTATTTTGGAAGGACTTACACAGCCCAGGAAAACTCTATCATTTTAATAAGGAAACAGATATCTGGGGAAACTGAACACACGGAGTCATAGAGGGCAATCTTATAAAAGTAACGACCCCAAGAACACGTGTAAAAGGCATCTGCTAGTGCCTTAACTTTATTCATCTGAACAAAAAGTCTGTGAGCCAGGATTGGCATAAGTTGTGCATTTTACATTGTATATTTTTTCATTACTAACATGTGAACTAATATGTATATATTGCCATGTGAATAGTACTATGTGAAAATCGCTAGTGGATGTCCAAGTCATTTGAGGCTGGCAACCTCAACGTATAGAATGATGATTTCATGAACCACCACTGCAAGGGCTGATGACTGCTTTATCGCTAGTTTCTTAAAGAGAACTAAAAGCATAAGTAGTCGCAAGTTCCAAATGGAGCAGGGAGGGAAAGATGAAAGAAATGATGTACATTCTAAGTATAATATTTACATTTTCAAACCAGTGTAAAAGTCTATGTAAACATATTCACTTTAAAATTAATTAAAGTTTCAAACTGTTCAACAAGTGTAGATATAAATGAAAACATATTCAATTTATATTGTGAACACTTTTCAATCAGTGGAGATGTAAATATAAACATATTCTTTATGTACTATTAACGTTTTTATTTAAGGTTAAAATAAAGATAAAGCTATTTAATATAAATGTAAAGGAAGTTTTCTCTCGAGGGATTAAGTTTAATTCTCATCGAGGGTAAATTCTGAGGTAGATGGGATGGTGGAATAGAGAGAAGGGGACTCATAACTATGGGTTGGAAAACGCAATACTCAGGAGAGCGTTTTGTTTCTATTCTTTTACCATAGTTGTTAGGGGTACCAGTTGAGGGTAGTATCTCTGGAATAAGAAGGGAACAGTGACCTGTGCTTTAAGACGAAGGACCAACTTCGTAGACATTTCTGAGAACGTGCTGCCCCCTAACAACCTTGACCAGCGACGAGCGTGGTCAGTCTACCAAGAACCAAACCATCAGCGGGAGCAGAACCTACAATTGGCAGATAAGTTAAACGTTAAAGCTGCCACATGAAATCCTTTATAAACTTTCATCCCATCACAACAGTGACGACAACTTTCTGTGAAATCATCATTCAAATTTTCTAAAACCCCACTACTGGGTCGTCCTGGGGGTCTGAATCCCTGGCTCTTAGTTTCCCATATTTGTTGTGTGATAGCCGATCTTCTTCCATTCTGCCGACATGGCTAAACCATCATAATTGGGACTGTTCTACTCGGGTCTGCAGGGACTGGGTTTTGAGGCCATGACGTATCGTCTGGTTGCGGACAATGTCTCTTCTTGTTACTTCAACCACTTTATTCAGATACCTCATTTCTGAGGTTTGGATCCGGCTTTTGTGGGTTGATGTCATTGCTCCTGACTCGCATCTATACGTCAAGACTGGAACATAGGTGGAGCAGTATACAGCCAACTTCGTCTTTTTGACAGTTTCTCTTTTACTGAGGAATCCTTGATTTATGGCCTGAGAAAATCTCCCAGCTGCTGCTCTTCGGGTAATCAACTCTTCTTTGAAGCCTCTCTTTCAGTCTGTGACAGCTCCGAGGTATTTAATGTGGTCGACCTGTTCCATGACCTGTTCTCCCAGCTTAATCTGATACCTTCTTCCCTCTCGTGATATCATCGTGGTTTTTGTTTTGGAGCTGCCGGTGATAATCCCTATCTTCTCCAGCTCTTCCTTCCAGACTTGCAGGTTGCATTGAAGATGTGCCTCTGATTTAGGGCAACATCATCAGCAAATGCCAGCTCTGAAATACAGACCTGTCTCATCTTTCAGTACCCCACTGAATACTTTCTTATCCTGTCCTTACGTGCTTTGATGACATCGCCCATGAGGATTATGAAAAGATAAGGTCACAGAATATCACCCTGTCTTACACCAGTGGTGGTCTTGAACTCTTCTGACTTATCTCGTGACAAATCGATAATCAAATATTTAAACCATTTTTTTTTTTAGTTGTGCTGTTTAAAGATACAGGATCTGGATGAAATAAAGCCGTTGTATAAAACTATATCGAAACTAACATATACTCTTTAAATACATTTCTTTGTGACATACCCAGATACAGAATAAGCAGAATGAGAAGAGGCGTGAATAATCTTAATGTTATGAGACCTAAAGGTCCAAAAATATTTGGACATGCGCCCTAATATAACCGACTAGGTTGAACGGGACGCGCCTCGACAAAACGAGGCAAAATTTTATTTAAAAAATAAAGAATGAGAAGACAAAGAAAACAAGAAGAAATAAATATGATGATGATAACGACGACAAAAGCAATGATCATGACAATGATGACAACGCTGATGATTTTAACGAAAAAAGAACAGAAAAGAAAGTCAAGGAAGATGAAGATCAGTAACGAGGAAAATTCTCAGGGGTCTCTGGGGCAGTACGGAAATAATAGGACTACTGATTTCTCAGGCGTGTCGTAAAAGTCGACTAATTTGAGGACGTGCACGTGACTGGTAATCTCAGTACGCAACTGCCATAAGAATGTGTGCTTTGGTACATGTTTGATCTGTAGTAGGAGCTCCATGTCTCATGAGAAGATAAACAGTTGTTAATGATGATGATTATGATGATGAAGATTATGATGATGATATTGATGTTGAATAGTGATGATGATGATGATTATGAGGATGAACGAGGAAAATAACGAAGGTGGTAGTAATAAAGACTATGCCGAAGACATTTGATTATGAAACCAATGAGAAGATAAATCTTATAAAAACAACTAACTTACCACCTGCAGTCTCGCCAGTCAGTACTCTGGAACTAAATGCCCTAGCTTACGGCAAGTCCCAATGTTTAAGCTACGGTTCTGTATTTGTCTTTTTTGTTATGAGCGCATACAGAACTACGCCATACAAGGTTCTATTGTTTCCAGCATTTCTACGAGATCTATGGTTTGAGCATACCTTTCTGTCACAGAGATTAAAATCGATATAAAATTCAAGGAATATTCTGTTTAAAATCGATCGTGAGCAAACCTCTCGGTGTATGACTGGACCATTCTCTCCTTTTGTTTGCTTCTACATTTTGCAATGTGGGCCGAGTTTGATTTCTTTTTCTTCTTCTTCGTTCCTCCTGAAAAGGACGTTGGTTGCATTGTCTAAAAGAGAGTTGCACAAACAAATACCGTAGTTCAAAACCAAGATGGATAAAACGAACAAGTTGAAAAATAAGACACCAAAGCTAGATACTGTAATTCAGGTTTTTAAGGAACAGGTCGAGCCATGTCGCTGACGTTAGCTAGGACACACATTAAGGAAACTAGTTGATAGCATTACAAGGCAGTCCTTGTATTGAAATTATCAGCTTGAGAGAAATGGAAAGAGAAAAGAAAACATACGCACACACTAGGAGAAGAGAACTGGAAATATACATGAAAAGAATAGCACACACATGGGGATAGACCAAACACACACACACACACACACAAGACTTGAAAAGAATAACACAGACATAGAAAGACCGTAAACGGATGACACAGGAGAGAGAGGGGGGAGGCGGGGGAACTGGGTCAGCGTGTTTGTTCAGGACCTGTACACCGCGAGGAACTTAAAGATATTGATAATATGATGATGAAAGCTAGATATAAAAAAAAATGAATAAAAATAAATGAATAAACAAAACGAACATAAACACAGATGAAACAGATGAAGACAATAAATTAATAATAGCTCTCGTATAATATTAAATTGGTGTTTGTGCTGTACTGAGAAGGTTTCCAAATGTTGTTTACACCTAAATTATTTTGTTGTTTGTTTTATATACACTAGTCGGATAGGAGTGAAGAAATAACCAAATAACCATTAAAAATATGACTTAACTTTTCAAACCCCCCCCCTCTCTCTCTCTTTCTCTCTCTCTCTCTCTCTCTCTCTCTCTATATATATATATATGACGTACGTCTAGTTTGACTAGTGAATTTTCCCTGATATGATGGATGATTTAAAGGGACCCTTGGCGTTTCAAAACATTAGAACCCCTGAACATTTGTTGTAACTTTTCGTTTGCCAGAACTCATTCCACCGGGACTCATTTAGTAGGCGGCACGAGATCTAAGAGACAGACCGAGGGATCTTAGGGGAGACTATCGGCGCTATCAAAGACAGTAGTTTTCCCTGATACGAGACGCAGTTGCTTGCCGCTAATTTCGCGTCTCGGTGTCAATCGAAACCGAGCGAACGGGGGAAAGCGAAACGGGCAGCAGCGAACGGAGATACGAAGACCAGGGGGCGGCTTTTTCTCTTGATTTGGCGGTCAGATCCCCAAAAGTTCGTGAGATCAAATAAGTTGTCAAGTTTATCATGTCCCACTCAACTTACATTTCATTTTAGCTAAATAGACCATGTAGAACTAGACACGTTATCACTCGCTGGCCAGACTTTTACAGAAGCACTAGCTTTATTGAAATCTTGTTATAGATTTTCCCCTGGATTTTATATATATTTGCAGTGTTTTCTATTCTGTGCAGAGCGGTAATATATATTGTGTAAAGTGATCAGTGGTCTAGTTCAGTCATTCTATTTCAATGGATTTTGTGTTAATTTAAATCTATTAAATTAAACCATCTCAATAGTTCCAGTTGTAAATATAATGATCTATCTATTATATTATTTCAAAAGATAATAGATGCTTAAATTA
Organism: Oreohelix idahoensis; assembly: GCA_024509875.1. Classification (NCBI taxonomy): domain Eukaryota; kingdom Metazoa; phylum Mollusca; class Gastropoda; order Stylommatophora; family Oreohelicidae; genus Oreohelix; species Oreohelix idahoensis. Next base: position 26,466 of record JAMPIV010007928.1, on the reverse strand, counting down.
ACTTTTAAAGTCGCGAAGGAATTTATAATTAACAAATTCAGTTAAGTCCTAGTTTTATAGATGTGGGTTTTTAACCACTAGAATTCGCGCAGTGTTTATTAAATACATAATTAAATACTCGAGTGTATTATAGGCTTAACGGGAAATTCATCGCGCTTTAGAAGGTTATTTGTTTTCGGTATATTACATGTCTTTTTTTTTCTTTCATACAGAGTGATCGTAACCTGTGCGATCCCAGCATTAAGAAAGCAATAAAGAAATCAATCTAAGCAAAGCAAAGCATAAACAGTGTGTAGAGTTCCCCTGACGCAGAACTTGTTGAGACTGTGTAAATTTTTAATCTTTGAGGCGATTCTATGTTTGGAATTCCGCTATCTAACTTATAGCAAAGAAAAAAGCACACCCAAAGACAAATTTAACGCACCATCAAACAACTTAAGTCGTAACGGGAAGAAGAACACTGGCCCGAGCTTTGTTAGTTTACTGACACAGAGAGATAATTCATAATTTCCTGAACAGTGATGTGACTAGTTTTCTCACTGGACTTAAACCATACCTCACGGATAAAGTGTACCAGCACGCGTAAGAATTTTATTATCCGCGGCATAGTCAAATAGACCACACCATCCTCACCCCGGTATCAGAGACCGTGCCCTCCCATAGAAACTGTTATTAAGAAAAGAGACACAACTACAGATTCATTTTCCAGCGATTACGGGATCCTTTTATGTGCTGACCGCCTACCCGATAATCTGGGGCTAGAACTTGAACAAACACTCATACATTTAGTTGAGGTGTAACTGCTGTTGTGTTATTCTATGGAGTGCAAGATTTTTTTCACAATCGGTAAGTGAGAGCAAGATGAGTGAAGGCCTTTGCTAGCGCGTGTATGAATGACAGGAAATTAATTCTTTTGTGTGACCATTTTGTTAACTTGCTTACCTGGTAACATATATCTTTTCTGTATACCCTACATTGTTCCTTTAAGTGGGATAGTTGATAATTTGTTAACTCTGTTTAAAAACCACCTCCTTTCCATTTGCTTAGTAAAGGGAAGAACAGCTGGGAAGAACAGGTTTTTTNTTTCTCTATCACTTATACCTAACTTGGTAACACCTCTTTCAGAGTAATTAACTTTACTGTTAGGTTAACGTACCCGTGTTCCTGATATTATCTATCTCTGGACTGGGTTTGTCTTTGTCTAATGAGCGGGAAGGGCTTAGTCGATACCAATCTTCTTCACCCCCTCCCAAACTTGTTATTTGCATTTGTGTACTTATGATAATTTATGTAATATCTGATATTTTTAGTGATTGATGTTTAAAGTGAATAAAATCACCTAAACTCATTTAGTTCTGTGTGTTGGATATACCCAAAGCCCAACATTTCCCCTATTCGTTTAATATAGTTTGTATCAACGTCGTGTGTGTGTGTTTGAAAACACCGAAAGCGGTGAGCGCGCAGATGCGAGTCTGGAAAACTGGCAAATAATTGTTTGACCAGGAGAGTGAAAGAGAAGATTGAGAGACACGATTTGTCGTAAATAAGTCTGTCTTTACTCTCCTCCAGCACGCTGTGAAGCAACTATTAAATCTCTACATTTTCTATCACTGAGCTTTCCATCATCATTTTTATCTCTAAACCGGACCACTATTTCTACGACTCTTTTCTCTCAAAATAAATTTACGACAATATTTGGCCGGCTCGTCTGGGATAATTTTGAGATACATTTGATGCACACATATTTGTGGGCTGGTTCTGGGATCTTGAGCTACATTTGAGGCAATCGCATAGCCGGGTTAAAGATATTTTGAGTCTGATTTAGTTTGGGTCTAACTAGGTAGAGTGTGAATGATTTGTCTTTGTGAATTAGGGAAATAAATAAATAATTACACCCCTAGACAAACGTTCTTTAAGTATTTGGGTTGTCCACACAGCATATTTACAGGTTGTTTTCTCTCCACAGCAGTAGAAAGTACAGATAAACAAATATATTTGCTATTTTAATTATCCTCTGGCGGAGATAATTATATTTCTTTCTTTATAAAAGTTGCTGGGATTGCGTGATTGTTTTACAGTCACTAAGGTTTTTGAAGTCAAAAAGAGTTGAGCTTAGCTAAAGACGGATTGTTCTGATTTTTAAAAATTAAGTTAACAACGTCTCATCTCAATAATTGACTTTAGGGACGGAGTTTGTTGTCAGAGATTTAAAATTTAGGGGAAATTTTTTTTTTTCCTTTTAAATTGTTTTAATATAAATTTTTTCTCTACTGTTAGTAAAAGTAGATTCTTTTCCAGTGTAACTTACCATTTAGTGGCATAGTCGCTTGCGTTTAGAGCCTTAATTGCCAGATAATAGCAGCGATAAGTTTGCACAGTACAGGTAGGAGGTAACACAGGTAAATTTGTACTTGTGTTTTTTTTTTTCCTCGTAGCGGTTCAGAGTTCCTCCCTTTCGCGTTTCTTCTTACTAGTTCTCTAAGCATACTTCATCTTATTCTTTAACAATGGCAGAGAGGATAAAGATGAGGTCCATCTTGAGGCTGGAAGCGAAAGAGGCAGGATTAGATGCAGAAGCTGCAAACGCGTTTATTAACCAGGAATTGGAAATATATGACGCGGAGCAACAGAGAGCCGAAGCTGAGAGGAAGGCGAAGCAACAGAGAGCAGAAGCTGAGAGGAAGGAAGAGAAAGAAAGAACAGAGAGGAGAGAAGCCCAGGAGAGGGCAGATAAGAAAGAAGCGGAAGAACGTCTTTTGGAACAGAAGAAAATTGAAGCAGAGATGGAAACTCGCAGAGAGAGAGAGAGAGACAAGGAAAGACAGCATCAACTGGCGCTTAAGGCTCTAGAGAGTCGGGGCGCCTCTACTTCGACTAACGGAGAGCCGTCTTCGCCCCAGTCTCAATCAATGGACCTCTCCAGTACTCAATCTGCCCAATTAACTGCTATGTCGTTTTCTTTAGAATCTTTTCCTAGCCCTAACGAAAAAAATTGACAGCTACCTAGAAAAATTCGAGAGACTCGCGAATCTTTATGGGTTAGAGAGTACCCGCTGGGCGCTCAAACTTTCAACGTCACTGAAAGGCAATGCTTATGACGTGTACACAAAGCTGGGACCGAATCAACATGATTACGACATGTTGAAAAAGGCCTTACTACAGCAGTTTGAGATGACTGCCCGAAAGTTTCTGCAGTTGTTCAGAAACAGCCGAAAAGAGAGCACGGAAACATTTCCCCAGTTCTCTTCACGTCTCACGGGTTATCTGACAAAGTGCATTGAATTATCTGACCTACCTCTTTCATATGAGGGACTCCTCGAACTTGTTCTTGTGGAGCAGATAAAATCCACTTTGTCGAATGAAAACACGTAGATTTTTGGCTGAACAGGGGGCAGTCAGGCTTGAAGACATACTCAATAAAGCCGAACGCTATAGCAATGCAATGGCCGAACTTCCCAGCACTAAACGTAAACCCACCGATGAGCCATCTCGAAAACAGAATCTAGAGCAGGCATCCTATTCTTCCACTTCCTCTCAACATTATAACCAACGAGATAACAATACCCAGAAACCTCCCCAGGAAAAATCGAAATTCTACAAAACCCGATACCCCCCCAACAAAAATTCTGATCAACCCAACAAGCCTACGTGGCAGCGCGGCCACCAAGGTCAAGGAAAAGGGAAGACCCCTACACCAGGAACGTCTGATCAGGGCAAACAAACCGGTGCAAACCGCATTGGATGTTTGCATACAGCCTCGAAAGGTAGAGTCAATGTCAGTGATTCTCAACCTGAGGGGGACCGACCCTCAACTCGAGGAACTGTAATTTTGAACGGTACCTCCACTACTTGTCTTTTGACACTGGATTAAGTTTTGATTGTATTGTCGCTAGGCACCTAGTCAAACCCGGTCAGGAGACAGAGGAAACCGTCAAACTTAGTGGAGTTTTCAGGAGTGATGCACCCAGGACGCTTCCTATCGCACTGGTAGAAATACACTCTGACTTTGTCAGAGGAGTTATTAAAGCGGCCATAATGGATGATCCGATCTACCCAGTTATCCTGGGATGTAGATATGTGTTCATTGGGAGACCTAAGGAGCCGATTGTGGCAGCGGTAACCACAAGAGGGCAAGCCAAGAAGGAGAGGGAGCCTGCGCCAAACTTGTTGCCGAATGAACTGAAGGAGGCGCAACAAAAGGACCCTACTCTGGCGCCCTGCTTTAAAAAACTGCCCATGGCTAAGGACCCCAGACACAACGGAGACATCTTTTCTAAGGATGGTGTATTGTATCGTAGAACGGGCAACCCGGACACGGGGAATAACCAGCTCCTAGTACCGACGCAGTACAGAAACCAGATCTTAGAAATGGGGCACTCTCTTCCCTTTAGCGGACACATGGGACAAAACGCCACTATTCAGCGAATAAAAAACCACTATTGGTGGCCAGGAATGAACTCTGACATTGTCAGGTACGTGAAATCCTGCGCCCAGTGCCAACGGGTAGCACCCAAGCACTTGACACCCCCAGTACCTATGGGGCAAATGCCAATAGTAGGGACTCCATTTGAACGGGTTGCTGTCGACATTATTGGTCCTCTGGAAAAGACCAAAAGAAGGAACAGGTTCATCCTGACCTTAGTTGACACTTGCACTATGTGGGCCGAAGCCGTACCGCTACCATGCACTAATTCCAAGCATGTCGCAGAAGCCCTTGTGCAAATTTTTACACGGTTGGGATTCCCTCAACAAGTTTTGACGGACAATGGATCCCAATTCCGTAGCCTGTTAATGGAGGAGATCTTTAAGATCTTGAGGGCCAAACATATCCACACAAGTCCCTACCATCCGGCCGGAAATGGGCTCGTGGAACGTTTTAACGGTACCCTCACCATGATGTTACGTAAGCTGGGTCAGGAGAAACCGGAAGACTGGGACCAATATATATCGGCTGCCTTATTCGCCTACCGAGAGGTACCCCAAGCGTCTACGGGTTTTGCGCCAGCTACACTTTTATTTGGCAGACCTATTAAGGGGCCACTAGAAGCCTTACTTCGGTCCCTGACAGACCAGAAGGCTGACGAGACAGTCGTCTCTGCAAGCAAGTATGTATCTGAGCTTAAGGAAAGGCTAAAGCTAGGATGGGATCTAGCTACTACCAACCTTAAGAAAGCCCGCGCTAAAATTACTAAAAGATACAACAAAGCTGCAAAAGAGAGAGAACTACAACCAGGGGAGAAAGTCCTATTGCTACTTCCAACCGGAAGCAATAAACTTCGCATCGGATGGCAAGGACCGTTTACCGTCCTTAAAAAGATCTCACGTACCAACTACAAGATCTCCATCAAAGGAAAGGAGAAGGTCTTCCACATAAATCTGCTAAAGAAATATTTGGAAAGACCGGTGCCATCCTCCGAGCATCTCCTGGCTGTCGCCATAGCAACGGAAGACGAGGAAGATGATGATGGTTGCATGGAGTATCCACTGCAACCCACAGAATCCTTTAAAGATGTCAAGTTCGGCGACAATCTCTCACCAGAACAACAAACAGAAACTAGGGCTCTACTAAAACAGTACAGTGCAGTTTTAACGGATGTACCTGGTCGAACAAATCTCATTGAATTTGATATGAAATTAACAAACGAGACCCCTGTTCAAACCAGAGTTTACCCCATCCCGTACGCTAAAGCTGATGCACTTCGCGGAGAAATAGACAAGCTGCGTCAGGCAGGAATTATCAGTGAGTCTACATCTCCTTACAGCTCGAGCGTAGTGCTGTTGCAGAAGCCCAATAAGGAAGTTCGGCTGTGCATTGATTACAGGTTGCTAAACGCTGTAACGGAATTCCAGCCCGACCCTCTCCAAACTGTTTCTGAGTTGTTCACCAAGCTCAGCAAAGCTAAGATCTTCTCCAAGATTGACCTCAGTAAAGGTTATTATCAAATACCAGTCAAGGAGGAAATTAAACCTTTGTTAGCTTTCAGCACTAGTGAAGGACATTACACATTTAACGTGATGCCGTTCGGTTTGCATAACGCACCAGGAGTGTTCACCAGGATGATGAGGAAGCTTCTAGAACCTTTGCAAAGTCCCCATATCCATAATTTCATGGATGACATCTTAATTGCATCGGAAACCTATGAAGAACATATTGCTACGGTTGCTATGCTCCTCAGGAGACTACAGGAAACGGGTCTCACAGCCAGACCTAGCAAATGTCTCATCGGGTTTGAACAGTTAGACTTCCTGGGGCACACTATTTCTCACGGATGCAGTTGGCCTATTAAGAAGAAGAACGTGGAGAAAATAGTGGCAGCAAAAAGACCCCGAACGAAGAAAGACGTACGTTCCTTCATATCGCTATGTGCATACTATCAGAAGTACATCCAGAACTTCAACGGACTGACGGCACCTCTGACTGACCTCACAAAGAAAGGTTGTCCTGATAAGGTCATATGGGATCAAAAGTGCGAACACGCGTATAGCACTTTGAAAGGACAGTTGTCTGCATACCCCATTTTGAGGTTGCCTGACCTCAAGAAACCTTTTGTACTGAGAGTCGACGCGTCAGGTCAGGGCATCGGGTCAACACTGCTTCAAGCCGATGACAGTGACCTGAACATGCTATTTCCAGTTGCCTATGGCAGTCGGAAATTAAATAAAGCGGAACGGAACTACAGCGTAGTTGAAAGGGAATGTCTTGCTCTGATTGACGGTATCAGACGCCATCATGAGTTTCTTTATGGTACATCTTTCACGGTGCAAACAGACCACGCTCCGTTAGCATTTCTTGGTGCCAATAAAGAATTTAACGCAAGGATCATGCGTTGGGCGCTTCTTTTAAGCGTTTATTCTTTCAAAGTGGAATATATTCCGGGAAGACAGAATGTCGGGGCTGATTTTCTGAGTAGAAACTGGTCTACAGAGGAAGAAGAGCAAACTGAAGATACCACTCATCCTAAAATCACCAATCAGGTCACCTCCATTGTCAAAAATGAAAATATGAAAAATGGTTTCATGTCTAAAAGTGGGGACGATTGTGACGTACGTCTAGTTTGACTAGTGAATTTTCCCTGATATGATGGATGATTTAAAGGGACCTTTAGCTTTTCATAACATTAGAACCCCTGAACATTTGTTGTAACTTTTCGTTTGCCAGAACGCATTCCACCGGGACTCATTTAGTAGGCAGCGACGAGATCAAAGAGACAGACCGAGGGATCTTAGGGGAGACTATCGGCGCTATCAAAGACAGTAGTTTTCCCTGATACGAGACGCAGTTGCTTGCCGCTAATTTCGCGTCTCGGTGTCAATCGAGGAACCGAGCGAACGGGGGAAAGCGAAACGGGCAGCAGCGAGCGGATACGAAGACCAGGGGGCGGCTTTTTCTCTTGATTTGGCGGTCAGATCCCCAAAAGTTCGTGAGATCAAATAAGTTGTCAAGTTTATCATGTCCCACTCAACTTACATTTCATTTTAGCTAAATAGACCATGTAGAACTAGACACGTTATCACTCGCTGGCCAGACCTTTACAGAAGCACTAGCTTTATTGAAATCTTGTTATAGATTTTCCCCTGGATTTTATATATATTTGCAGTGATTTCTAATTCTGTGCAAAGCGGTAAAATATATATATTGTGTAAAGTGATCAGTGGTCTAGTCATTCTATTTCAAGGGATTTTGTGTTAATTTAAATCTATTTAATTAAACCATCTCAAGAGTTCCAGTTTTAAATATAATGATCTATCTATTATATTATTTCAAAAGATAATAGATGCTTAAATTAACTTTTAAAGTCGCGAAGGAATTTATAATTAATAAATTCAGTTAAGTCCTAGTAGTATAGATGTGGGTTTTTAACCACTAGAATTCGCGCAGTGTTTATTAAATACATAATTAAATACTCGAGTGTATTATAGGCTTAACGGGAAATTCATCGCGCTTTAGAAGGTTATTTGTTTTCGGTATATTACATGTCTTTTTTTTTCTTTCATACAGAGTGATCGTAACCTGTGCGATCCCAGCATTAAGAAAGCAATAAAGAAATCAATCTAAGCAAAGCAAAGCATAAACAGTGTGTAGAGTTCCCCTGACGCAGAACTTGTTGAGACTGTGTAAATTTTTAATCTTTGAGGCGATTCTATGTTTGGAATTCCGCTATCTAACTTATAGCAAAGAAAGCACACCCAAAGACAAATTTAACGCACCATCAAACAACTTAAGTCGTAACGGGAAGAAGAACACTGGCCCGAGCTTTGTTAGTTTACTGACACAGAGAGATAATTCATAATTTCCTGAACAGTGATGTGACTAGTTTTCTCACTGGACTTAAACCATACCTCACGGATAAAGTGTACCAGCACGCGTAAGAATTTTATTATCCGCGGCATAGTCAAATAGACCACACCATCCTCACCCCGGTATCAGAGACCGTGCCCTCCCATAGAAACTGTTATTAAGAAAAGAGACACAACTACAGATTCATTTTCCAGCGATTACGGGATCCTTTTATGTGCTGACCGCCTACCCGATAATCTGGGGCTAGAACTTGAACAAACACTCATACATTTAGTTGAGGTGTAACTGCTGTTGTGTTATTCTATGGAGTGCAAGATTTTTTCACAATCGGTAAGTGAGAGCAAGATGAGTGAAGGCCTTTGCTAGCGCGTGTATGAATGACAGGAAATTAATTCTTTTGTGTGACCATTTTGTTAACTTGCTTACCTGGTAACATATATCTTTTCTGTATACCCTACATTGTTCCTTTAAGTGGGATAGTTGATAATTTGTTAACTCTGTTTAAAACCACCTCCTTTCCATTTGCTTAGTAAAGGGAAGAACAGCTGGGAAGAACAGGTTTTTTTTTTTCTATCACTTATACCTAACTTGGTAACACCTCTTTCAGAGTAATTAACTTTACTGTTAGGTTAACGTACCCGTGTTCCTGATATTATCTATCTCTGGACTGGGTTTGTCTTTGTCTAATGAGCGGGAAGGGCTTAGTCGATACCAATCTTCTTCACCCCCTCCCAAACTTGTTATTTGCATTTGTGTACTTATGATAATTTATGTAATATCTGATATTTTTAGTGATTGATGTTTAAAGTGAATAAAATCACCTAAACTCATTTAGTTCTGTGTGTTGGATATACCCAAAGCCCAACTTTTCCCCTATTCGTTTAATATAGTTTGTATCAACGTCGTGTGTGTGTTTGAAAACACCGAATCGGTGTGCGCGCAGATGCGAGTCTGGAAAACTGGCAAATAATTGTTTGACCAGGAGAGTGAAAGAGAAGATTGAGAGACACGATTTGTCGTAAATAAGTCTGTCTTTACTCTCCTCCAGCACGCTGTGAAGTAACTATTAAATCTCTACATTTTCTATCACTGAGCTTTCCATCATCATTTTCCACTCTACACCGGACCACTATTTCTACGACTCTTTTCTCTCAAAATAAATTTACGACAATATATATATATATAAGACTATATATAATATATACTATATAATATATTATATATATATATATATATATATATATATATATATATATATATATATATAGTGACGAAATGGACGATCTCTTAGCGATATTTGGTTCTCTCCGGCAGTATCGGTACATTTGTAGTACTGATTTTTATTATGTGCTGTCAATTATCGCACTTTTCTTTCTTTCTTTCTATTCTCTTTATTTTCTGCTAAGTAGCAGATATTTGGTTTTATCAAAGCACCATGTAGGTGATAAAAATCACATTTGCAAAGAGCGGCTGATATGATACATCACATTTCTTGACGCTACCCAGATTTGTTGGTCATAGGCGCGGCAGATTAACACGTACATCGGCCAGCGCTTCGGCTTAATCACCGATAAGACACGGAGTTTGCGCACTCATATGACAGATAACGAGATTACTGTCTGTGTGACACATGTGGGCAGACAAGTGTGGTATAATCGTTTCCGGTCACTTGGTTAAAAGTAATCATGGATTTATTACGTTTTAGACAATATGAGTGTACAAATGTGTTTGTGAGAGTGTATGCAATGCATCAGATGTCCATATTTGTTAATACGTGACCTTTGCATGCACGCACCTTATTTCACGTGGGACTATTTTGAAATATCACACCCTATCTGCATGATTTGAAATGATTGGATCTTCCTGATTAGATTCATAATAACAACGCTTGGGAAAATAGGAATATAGGCTGACCATTTCGCAGCTTTATTTCACTGTGAATTTCAAGCTCGCCGAGATAACCTCAGATCTCGCCAGAGTGAAGACTAGATTCATAATTCTTTTTTGTTAACCGGACCTTTTATTGGAGAACTAGATAAGAGTTAAAAAGCACAGGAAATCTCTTTCAAATTTTAATAAGAAATCCCGGGACTTGGCAACTGAAGAAACACGGAGTCAGAGAGGAATCTATTGCAAAATTAAAGACATCCCAGACGCGTGTAAGGGAACGATTCGTCTCTTTTATTCCTCTGAGCAAAAAAAAAGTCTGTAGCCAAGATTGGCGTAAGTAGTGCAATTTTCACTCTATGCGTTATTACTAACATGTGAACTAACACACACACACACACACACACACACACACACAATTATATATATATATATATATATATATATATAATATATTATCATGTGAAGTTTAATATGTGAAACTCGCTATTGGAAGTCAAAGTCATTTGACGCTGGGAAATTCAGTATCTAGAATGATGATTCATGAACCATCACTGCACGGGCTGGTGATTGCTTTATTGATAGTTTCGTAAAGAGAACTAAAAATATAAAGTAGTTCCAGGTTCCCTATGGAGCAGGGAGGGAAAGATGAAAAGAAATGATGTAAATTCTAAGAATAATGCTTACATTTTCAAAGTAGTGTCAATGTCCCTATAAACATATTTACTTTAAAATTAATGTAAGTTTTCAAGCTTTAAACCAGTGTAAATGTCTATGTGAAAATATTCATTTTAAATTAATAGAAGTTTCAAACTTTCCCATAAGTGTAAATGTAAATGAAACATAAATGAATTTATATTGTGCACACTTTTAAAACAGTAGAGATGTAAATGTAAAACATTTGATATCTGTACATTTAGCCTTTTCATTTAAATGTAATGTAAAGCTAAAGCTATTCAGCTTAAATGTAAAGGAAGTTTTATCCCGAGGGATTAAATTTAATTCTTATCGAGGGTAAATTCTGACATGGGATGGTGGTATGGGAAGATAGGAACCCATAACTATGGGTTGGAAAACGCAATACTCAGAAGAGCGTTTCGTTTCTATTTCTATTACCAGTTATTGGTGGTACCAGCAGAAAGTACTATCTCTGGAACCAAGTGAAGGCAGAAGTGGACTGATGTTGTAAGAGACGCCATCATAAGAGGGTCTTATAGACAGACGCAGAACCAACTTGGCCGTTACTTCTTGACGTTGTGACCGCTTGGCCTTTCACGCTAGCTTTGTCCCTCCTACTTTAACGCTAAGCGTTTATATGTGCTAGAAGATGATACATGTAAGAATGACAGACCTTAAATGCAAATAAGACGTTTTTACACAAAACGCAGCATTCATTCAAAGTTCAGTTGCCGTTACTGCTCTGAAAGGGCAAACGTAGGTCAATCACAGGTAATAATGAATGGGTTTTATAAGCGCGAAAGTGGGAAATGAATGTTTGTGTGATCTGGTTTTTTTTTATCCTATTGTTAAGTTGGAAAAGATCACACATGTGAAAATAAAGTCGAAATAACAGAATGTCGTGTGCAAAAAGGTCGAAAAGCTGAGAAGAGGAGTGCAAATGTTAATTATTGTGTCGTGTGAAAAAAAGGACGGGTCGTGTGAAAAAAGGCGGGAAAAAAGAAGAAATAGTATAAATAGAAGAGTTGTGGGCGATAGGTAGAGATTTTAGGATTTATTATTCCAAGGATACCATGACTTTAGACTAGAGGATTTTTACAGATAGCGATAGGTGAACTTCGTCTTTGAGGATACCAAGACAAGTTTTTTTTTCTTTAGTAGACAAGTGTGTATATTATTCAGTCGGATTATATATGTTTCATTTTGGATAAACAACCATCATTTTGTGAAATTTACAGTGTGTCGTGAAATATTCTAATCCACGTATATAAATATCAGGTAAATATAAAGCCTAACAAATAAATTTAATAAAGAAAAGAGCAATGGTAAAATAACAGTGCTGTCACAAAGAATGTAGTCGAAATCCCCTTTGTTTTATGCTTCGTCTGCAAATTGTAACGTTTCCACGTTAAATATAAGCCACTGCATAAATACAAGCGTTTCCACAACACATTAAAACGGGTATTGCATTTCTAAGAAAAACATTGAGAGGCACACTGCGTAATGACCTAAATTAATCCTAACATTAATTATACTACGTTACCAAAACGAACAAACAGATGGACTCAAGTAGAAAGAGAGAGAGGGGCGAATGAAAATCAGGAACGCATGCAACATAAACTACTCGCGTATTAATATGCACACCTCAACATGCGAGATACACACAATGACTACTATCACGCGGTGCTAAGGCCACATGCACTAACTTTTTTTCAGACGGACAGTGATAAAAACACTAACCTTCCCAGAGTTAGGTTTTAAAAAACCTGGAAAACGCTTATTAGAAAAGATAACATTAGATGGGTTTACGTTTGAAAACATTACAGTACCCAGACAGCACATCTTCGAAACAGGAGGTAGAAGAAATTGCATATTTTGTACGCAGCCACTTAGCTCTTTTAAATTTGTATATTTGGGTTCCTTAGGGCTTGCTGACAAAGAATATGTTTAAGTGGGCCACACGTATGCAAATAGTCTAGGAATTAAAAAGTTATAGCCAAAATAAATATGATGGTGCTGTCAGACAACACCCAAAAATTCAGAAATCGCTCAGTGGTAGATTTTTTAAAACCACCATTGTACGGGAAATGGGCCACAAGTTACATTTGAAACTGATTGGCTGTATGATATGTAAGGCTAAACACGATTAGTCGGACATATATATATGCTTATCCTTGGTTGATTAGGGCGAGACGTTGGAAGGTAAATAAAATTTTTCCATAAACACTGAGTTGAAACGTGGCCTCCATTGGCCAGACTCGCTGATATATAATCACTTTTATTAGCGTTAGTTCGAGACCACTAGTTCAAATAAGCTTGATAAAGCAACAGTGCGTTGAAGCCAGCTCATATTTTTGCTAAATAAAAGCCTGGAACATAAGCAGATGGGAATTTGTGCCAGTATTTGTGCCAGAATTCATTGCTAGTCAACGTATCTGTGTTTATTTCCATGAATTGTGGTAAGCTTGAAACATTCAGTATCTTTTAATGAAAATTGAATGTGAATTGTTAATTTATGCCTGTATATATGTGTAGTTCAGTAGCAAACATGATGTAAAGCCTATAATGCTCCAGCCTGAACAGAAGGTGTCGGAGGAAAGTAACGGCATGGAATGGCCAAACAGTACACTGACACCTAGATGATTGACTAGAAAGAAATAATGCTGGAAGTGCAGAGGCGTAGTAACCATTAGGGAGGGAAATACTGGTATAAAGTATTTCAGATGAAGCTGACAGTTGGCCTAACGCTCTGAACTCAATGTTTGTGATGTTTTGTGCTCAGTGTAGAACTAGAGTATCAATTAGTTATGAAGTAGAAGGTACATCCTTCTTGTTTTCAGGGACCGTGTTCTTGACGTTATTGAGCAGCAATGGTCAGAGCTTTGCTGTAATCCAGAGTCGGACAGCATTAATCCTTGGTCCATTTAGCTATCAGTGAGGGGTTCTCACAGAGTCCAGGGGAGAAATCGGAGCAGAGGACGTCTTTTCCTGCGCCATCATGCAAGATAAGCTGTATGTGGCCAGCTGAGCTCAACATTATGTACCCCCATCTTAAAATTGGACAGTGTAAAATTACAATTAAGAGGGAATTTAAATTGTTTTAATATCAGGAAACTGAGAACATCTCCAATACTAGTTCCAATAGAAACCAAACTATTGAAGTCATGATGACAAATACCAACAGAGCTTGAACAAAACAAAACCAGTATTACCTCATATTACTACTACACAACTGACACACATAGAACATTTGTAATAATATATGTCACTACAATATTCATATTGATAAATTCTGTACATATAACTTGTAATTAAAATTGATTGTGATTCCTGGTTCCCTTTGTATTTGAATCAGGACACATATACATTCATGACAGCAATGAATACATATTGTTATTTGAAAAGGTATCAGTGACTCCTTTAAGATATCCTCATAGAGTGTTTTATGTATGTGAGTGTCACAGTGTTGTCAAGTGTGGTGGAATAAATTAAATTGTTTATCTGTCTGTTGTTGTTATGACTTACACTTCATCATACACATACCCTAGACATATAACGTAGTCATCACACTATTCCAGAATAATTCTGACTGAGGTATACATATGTGGTAGCAAGTAAGGTTATCTATAATACACTACTCTTAATAGATATAGATACCTTCACAGCTGATCTCAGTCAGTACACTAAGTCCCCTATAAATATTTATAACATCCCACTTCCCCAATATATTGGGGGCTCGTCCGGGATTTTGAATCTTTACCTATTAAAAATATTGGGGGTAATTCACTTCAGGGAATATAAGAATTAAAAGGTATCCTTGGGTGGAATTAAATAAGGTTGAGCTCTCGGTGCCTGTGTTGTCCATTAGATATATATATAGAGATTGAATTGTTGGTTAGACATTGTATAAATTTACCTGTTAGGGACAATGGCGCGACTTGGCAAAATTTCGATCTTGTGCTGTTAAGGACTGGAAATGAGTTATGGAATGGATGTGCCAAATTAAGATTGCCTAAAGTCACTACGGTGATGTGACATATTTATTGGAAGGCGAAAGAAAAGAAGATTAGAAAAAGAGGCGGAAAGAAAAGTTAGAGGGCTGTAAGATATTAAAGGGAAAGGTATGAGGTGAGATAAGAGGTTGCAAGATTGTGGCTGGGTAAGAAAATGAAGCAGAAGAAAGAAGATGACTGTAGAAAGAGAAGACATATGAAAAATGTAGCCAAGCAGCAAATATTGGAAGCAGAGGAAAGAAGGATTAGATGCAGTAAGGGAAAAGGCAGAAAGGAGGAGATGAGTTTACAAGGGGAAACATTAGTTACGACCTAACGTGAGTTTGAGTTTTCAAGGCCAATGTTCCTGAAAAATGTTTTGCCAGTCACTTTTGCCTCTGATGCCACTGCTAGCCAAGGAGCCTCATCCTCAGCTATGAATTTTCATATCGATAAAAAGTTGTTCAGAAGACGAGTGAAATTGAGAAGATTAATCTAAATAGGTATTTTATAATATTAGCTACCACATATGTTTCTATAGAGAGAAAGGTGTAGCATAAAGTTATATCTCACGTTAAATTTGTGGGGGCAGGCCTTATGAAGTTTTTTGCAAGAAACTGATCATAGGTGATCAGGCAAAATTAATGACATGCTAAAGCAGGCCTTTATTGTTAAGAAATGGAAAAACGAATAGAAAAATTTATATAGTAAAAAAATTTTGGAATGTCTAAACTACTGTCAGTGTGAACTACACCAGTTCTCAGCACGGTTAGAGGACATTAATTGGAGAAATGGCTTCTCTGGGGTGAAAAACCAAGATCTTATGGAACTGGGTCCTTATAGAACAACTTAAGGAGTCCCATGGCTCCAGACCCCTGAGAAAAGTTATTTCATGAAACAATGTGCATAGCCGGCTAGGGTGTGTTAGTAGTATATGGTTTCTGAAAGGTATTCAGGCAGCTCAAAGCAGAGGCGGGATATGTAATTTAAAAAGAACAAGGTAGGAAAACTTATAGGGCACCACAGAACTTTAATAAATTTGATTATAGAGATCAAAACAAATGTGAAGAACCAGTTGGATATGCCACGGTATAAGAAATACACAAATAATGCCCACAATTCGATGAATGGAAATATTGATGAACTAAACTCTTTCAAACCAAGCCCACGGAATTGAAAGTTGGTGTTAAAAATTGTTCAGGATGAAAAATCTGACACTGTACCGAATGCAGATAGTAAAACACCTATGTATATGGGAACCCTTCATGTATAGGGCTAGACCTCATAATAATGGTGGAGGATAAATTGTTAGATACCCACTCCAGAATGAGGATGAGGAAGGCACAGGCTGGGGATAAGAACTAAAGGCTTGTTTCAGGATATTCGGTTAAACTTGTCATAAAACCCAGTCAAGTGGATATTTATACATGAAAAACAAATTGATGTTAAAGGAAGGACTGGAGCCTTGATCCAAAGGTCAGGGACAGCTGGTAATTCCTAAAAGAATTGAATGTAGACTTATTATATGAGACTACATCGTGAAAACCAGAATGGGGTACCATAGAAAAAAAATTTACCATCATTCAAAAGTTGGACTCACAAGTATTATTGTCCATTAAAGCAAAGAAGTGGACATTGAGGAATTTGTGTAGAAAGGTTGTATGCATCAGCACATGAGGGAACACCCACAATTGGGAATCATTGATCATTAATGGACACGCAACAAAAGGGGCATAAATTAGGCTGATAAATAAAAAGAAAAATAAATTGATAAAAAAAAAAAAAAAAAGATGGGTTGGACCAACTGGAATGGTGAAAGCCCCTTTTCACGGGACAATGCTTCAATTTTAAATGTTTTTAACATATGGCACTTTGGCATAGCGAGCAAACGGATGTCGTACCCCAGGAAAAGCCGACAATCCCTTCAATCGTGACTTACACACACTGGATGGAGAAGAGGATGTAGAGAGGAATATCTCTACAATAATAAGAAATTATTGTTGGGAGACAGCCCCAAGAGAAAAAAAAAGTTAGCGGTCGATTTGTGAATGAAAATTCCTGGTGAATACCATCTCAACTATAAAGCGTATCGAGTGGAAGAGACCATACCGTGTGCATGGGACATATAGGTCCACACTCACATTAAGGGTCCAACATGTAAACGCTTTGTTATGAACGTGGACTGGACAGCTGAAAAGCAGAGGAAAATAATACATCCCTCATACCATTATGCTGAAAGAGCTGAACCACTCGATTTAAAATACTGGCTGGAAAACATGCCAAAGAAAAATTTTGAAAAACAAGCCAGGACGAGAACAACTGCTGCCTATATAAAACAGGAATACGAAAGACAGAGATTAGGCATAGGTGGGAAGAGAATGGTACTGCTATTCTTTTGCCCGGGTGTCAGAATAAAGATACAAAATTGGAAGCATGGTACCATTTACTAGTATCTAGAGAATTTGACTAGTAACCAATTATAAGATAGATAAGATGGTGTGGAACGAAAAAAATATATCATGTGAATCTCCTGGAAGAACATAATTTGGTAAAGATAACATCATGAAGCGACAACTTGTTGGACCTTGTAACCCCAGCCATAGGTCAGCATGAAAACGGAACCACTTTCATCATTTGAATATCACAATACACCCTTGTGAGGACATCAGTACAGGTTAAACAACAGAAGACATTGTAACGAAATCTTAGAATGAGAGAGTGCAATTGCTGCAACAGTTTTTAGAATAATTCATTGCAGAGGTGTTAAACAGGGACCGAACACATGGCATACAAACAAATTTGGATATGAACATGAAGCAGATAGACCCCACACCTGTCTGTATGAAACCATATTCGATTCCGTTTGCTAAGGAGAAAGCTTTGAAGGAAGAGATAGACTATCTATTGAAGGAAGGAATTATTTCACTCACATGTGAACTTATTCGTACTAGTTAGGGTGTGGTCTGTACTCTTAAGGAAAGCCCTCTGGAGAACATAGACTCTGTATAGATTACAGGAGACTGAATGCTATTACAGAAGGACAGGTGGATCCATTGCCGGATACAAATCAGCTGTTTGCCAGACTAAATAAAGCTAAATATTTCTCAAAAGTGGCTTTGAGTAAAGGATACTATCAGATTCCAGTAAAGCCTGAGGTTAGACCATACCTAGCTTTTAGTACCTCAGAAGGACACTATGAGTTTAATAGATTGCCATTTGGATTGAAGAATGCGCCTAGTGTCTACTCTAGATGATGAGAAAATTGTTGGATGTAAACATTTCGGAGGAACGTAATGAATCCCTGAGTTGCCTCTTTTATCGATTGAAGGATATTTGAACAGCCAGAATGTTTCGTACAGGATAATAAAGAAGGATTATTGGGATCCACTTTTAAAGAAAACTGACTTGCTATCACCAGGTATATGTTATAAAGAACTCCTTCATAAAAGAAGGACGTACATTTTGAGTGGAAATATAATTAATTCTCTGGACGTATGTTCATTTGACTTAAGCGAGACTAGATCAGAATCAGAGAAGAGAAATGTGAATAAGGGTTGAATTGAAGAAGCAGTATTAATTAGACAAGCACTCACACTTGCGGCTGTTCAGTAACATAACCGAAATTGTATTATTGGTTGTAATCGAAGTCGAGGCAGATTTCATGAGTAGTGCCTACTCTGAATGGACCCAACTACATAAAACCATGATAGCACCACAGCAGAGTAAAGTCAAGTTGACTTACATTTATCTATGTGTATATAGAATAAAGGACTGACATGGGATGTCTGTATTAAGAGGGGAGGTGTCGTGAAATATTCTAATCCACATATATAAATTAAAAGGTAAATGTAAAGCCTAACAAATAAATTTAATAAAGAAAAGAGCAATGGTAAAATAACAGTGCTGTCACAAAGAATGTACTCGAAATCCCCCTTTGTTTTATGCTTCGTCTGCAAATTGTAACGTTTCCACGTTAAATATAAGCCACTGCATAAATACAAGCGTTTCCACAACACATTAAAACGGGTATTGCATTTCTAAGAAAAACATTGAGAGGCACAAGTGGTAATGACCTAAATTAATCCTAACATTAATTATACTACGTTACCAAAACGAACGAACAGATGGACTCAAATAGAAAGAGAGAGGGAGGGCTGAAAATCAGGAACGCATGCAACACACGTCGCGCGATACACAATTACTACTATCACGCGTGTAAGGCCACATGCACTAACTTTATTTCAAATCGACAGTGATAAAATTCACTACCCATCCCAGAGTTAGGTTTTAAAATCCTGAAAAACGCTTATTAGGAAAGATAACATTAGATGGGTTTACGTTTGAAAACATTACAGTACCCAGACAGCACATCTTCGAAACAGGAGGTAGAAGAAATTGCATATTTTGAACGCAGCCACTTAGCTCTTTTAAATTTGTATATTTGGGTTCCTTAGGGCTTGATGACAAAGAATATGTTAAGTGTTATGCAAATAGTCTAGGAATTAACAAATTATAACCAAAATAAAATGATGGTGCTGTCAGACAACACCATGGAATCAGAATCGCTCAGTGGTAGATTTTTTTTTAAACCACCATTGTAAAAAAATCTTACGTTTATGGGCCACAAGCCTACATTTAAACTGATTGGCTGGCAACATATGTAAGGCTAAACTAAACACGATTGGTCGGGCTATAAATGCTATCCTTGGTTGTTAGGGGAGACGTAGGAAGGTAAAATTTTTTCAAACACTTGTCGAAACGTGGCTCCATTGGCCAGACTCGCTGATATAATCACTTAGGAGCGTTAGTTCGAGACCACTAGTTCAAATAAGCTTGATAAAGCAACAGTGCGTTGAAGCCAGCTCATATTTTTGCTAAATAAAAGCCTGGAACATAAGCAGATGGGAATTTGTGCCAGTATTTGTGCCAGAATTCATTGCTAGTCAACGTATCTGTGTTTATTTCCATGAATTGTGGTAAGCTTGAAACATTCAGTATCTTTTAATGAAAATTGAATGTGAATTGTTAATTTATGCCTGTATATATGTGTAGTTCAGTAGCAAACATGATGTAAAGCCTATAATGCTCCAGCCTGAACAGAAGGTGTCGGAGGAAAGTAAAACGGCATGGAATGGCCAAACAGTACACTGACACCTAGATGATTGACTAGAAAGAAATAATGCTGGAAGTGCAGAGGCGTAGTAACCATTAAGGAGGGAAATACTGGTATAAAGTATTTCAGATGAAGCTGACAGTTGGCCTAACGCTCTGAACTCAATGTTTGTGATGTATTGTGCTCAGTGTAGAACTAGAGTATCAATTAGTTATGAAGTAGAAGGTACATCTTTCTTGTTTTCAGGGACCGTGGTCTTGATGGTATTGAGCAGCACCTGGTCAGAGCTTTGCTGAATCCAGAGTCGGACAGCATACTCCTTGGTCCATTTAGCTATCAGTGAGGTGTCTCCAGAGCACAGGGGAGAAATCGAGCAGAGGAGTCTTTTCCTGCCGCCATCACGCAAGATAAGCTGATGTGGCCAGCTGAGCTCAACATTATGTACCCCATCTTAAAATGACTTTGTAAAAATAACATTAAGAGGGGAATTTAATTGTTTTAATATCAGGAACTGAGAACATCTCCAATACTAGTTCCAATAAAGACAAACTATTGAAGTCATGATGACAAATACCAACAGAGCTTGAACAAAACAAAACCAGTATTACCTCATATTACTACTACACAACTGACACACATAGGATACTTTTAATAATATATGTCACTACAATATTCATATTGAGATATTCTGTACATATAACTTGTAATTAAAATTGATTGTGATTCCTGGTTCCCTTTGTATTTGAATCAGGACACATATTCATTCATAACAGCAATGAATACATATTGTTATTTGAAAAGTTATCAGTGACTACTTTAAGATATCCTTGTAGAGTGTTTTATGTATGTGAGTGTCACAGTGTTGTCAAGTTTGGTGGAATAAATTAAATTGTTTATCTGTCTGTTGTTGTTATGACTTACACTTCATCATACACATACCCTAGACATACAACGTAGTCATCACACTATTCCAGAATAATTCTGACTGAGGTATACATATGTGGCAGCAATCAATGTTATATATAATACACTACTCTTATTAGAGTTTATATACCTTACCAGCTCTGATCTCTCAGTCACGTACTACTATGTCCCCTATAAATATTTATTCACCATTCCCACTTCCAACCACACAGTGTTTGTCTTAATCTAATTCAATAAACTCTGAATTGATTTGTTCTACATTGCTGTTTGTGGAAATTTACCTATAATTTCTTGTGGATATACGTTGTTGTGCTTCGAAACTGTTTTGCTTATCACCTCAAAACTTAATGGGAAGATACATTCCTGGGTTGAAACCAAATAACGTAAATAGGTCAAGTTTATCACCATCTCCTGGATAGGAACGCCAGTCAGCACTTGAGCCACTTTAAAATGAAGGGATTAACTCTGGACTACTCATAAAATCAATATTAACTAAGTACTGTGCCGCATTCAACTGACGCGGGCAGTATATCTTCAAATTGGCGCCGTGACCTGCCCTTTTTTTTTGGTGAAGGAACAGAAGGCATAATCAATAAAATGTGATCCAAGCCTAGAACAACTAGCCGAGCAACAACAGGCGTTGTATACACTACCAGCAACATACTGCAACAACTAACATGCGTTTCTATGCACAGCAGTCTACAACAGTGCAACAGGAAATGCAACAGGCAAACGTCCATCCTGCTAAAATACCACTTACCTGTAGGAGTTCCGAACCCACTCTCTCTCTCAATGACCGCGTTGCAACGGATAACAGACTCGCTATCCTATAATGTAGATCACTACAATAAATTATAAACTCAAATTCGCTCGGTTTAACACCCTTCACGGGCGATTCAAAACATTTCGGAGATGGGGGGGATGGCTAATGAAACATAGACAAGTTTAGTTCCATGGTAAATGCTACAAGTGACAAGGAAAAGATCTCAAAATGTCGCATACTTGTCATCGGAATCATTCTTGTGACGGTATTTTCTGCGACGACGCTCCCTCATCTACCAGAGGGACCTATGCGTCTCATTAAAAAAGGAACTAATTGCACGGTATAGTGAAATAATCGACAAAACAGCACGCGTTGGTCGCTTTTGAGAGAAAATTTCATTAAGAAAAATCTGAAACCTGTTCCAATTTTATGGGGTAGACCGTTTATTGGAATTTGGCTGAAGAAGCCTTTTATGGAAGGTAACGGTTACCATCATCACAGGACATGAAAATAACACTTGGTAGGCATTTTTGTGGGACGGTGACTTTGATCTACACGTGATAAACGTAAAGCTCCATTGCTCATAAGAAAAGACCCCAAAACTGTCACTGACCGCTATAACAAATGGCAAGTATCGGAGGAGTATCGTACGTAAACCGTTTGCAATCAGCAACGCACAGAAGTAGAACAATCCTACTCGCTATTAAGTAAAACAATGATCTAACGAGCCGTCAATGGACAATCTGTGTCACTCAAGACAGCAGTGGGCACCGGTCACCTAACGATCGATCTACACGCACACATCCAGCGCTGAGCACACGTCTCAGTTCCAGCAAGAACACACAACCAGAGGTCGGCGTGATCAAGAGTATGTCACAAAAAGATGTACAATACGATTTGTCTGAATGCTACACAATGATGGAGACAAATTGGGGCATGTTCTCTCGTGCATGCCAAATCACACCGCTCAGTTAAGGATCTCAATCTCGGGAGTGAAGGGGTAGACAAGGTCATAGAACGTTCATAAAGATAAATACTAAGCTCGGGGTTATAGGAAACCAAAAGCCACAACTAAGGACAGAATACAACCGCGCATTACAGCATACCCAAACATGCTTTTGCTCCAGAGGTAGACCACATATTTGACTAGTTCAGTGCTTCGGGAGAAAATCAGGAGCATCCGGAGGGACACGGTTAGATCTCGAGACCTCGCTGACGTGTGCTTATACAGTAAACTGAACAAGTCGTAGGTACTCATATAGGCTCCTGTGCACACAGCTAGGAAGAAGTCACACAACACAAGAACACTCATATTCTCACCGCACATAAAAGGAGCCAGCAGACTGTAGTAGAAATATACATTAACATTTCACACCAGACCCGAGAGTTCGTGTCTCTTCTCTATTTCAGGGCATGCATTTATCGAGCTCATTGGTAGGATACCGGAGCATCGGTAAAGCCTAAAGAGAACAAACTTTTTCGAAATAAAATTCAAGAAGAATATGTGAAATTTCATCCCACGAAAACTTAAATGGCATCAGGTGAGACCGGCAAGGAACATGATATCCCTTTGGTACAGCGTTTATCCACATTCCAGTTTGGGGCACAGAAAATAAACCATAAATTTCATTATTACACCCGCGTATGTCTCGGAATATTTATTATTGGACGTGATTTCCTGAACAAACAAACCCCAGGAACGGATATACTCAAGATCTACACAAGGATTAGAATAACTCGGAGAATACATCAACCTTCAGATGATTTCAACATCGCTTCGTTAGTACACTCCTCACAGCTCTCGTGTGACCATTCCACAAAACTCACTTAGATAAATAACCAAAGTCGTTGTAAAGGGATTCGAGACTGACATTCGACCCGGACAGACAGTAGAAAATTGCACAACCGTTGCTGGATGAAGAAAGATATAACGCATGATCTACTGAGTATTCATTACTGAGAATGGCATTGCAGAAGTTACAAGCTCCCGAGATATCCCCATATTCATGATCATAAAATACCTCAGGAAAAAAAACAATCATCCATTGCGTAGCAGGTGCGATAATTGCAAAAGTTAATCTTCACCCCCAATAAACAAAGAGGCCAGACAAAACAGCACAAATTGGAGATTAAAACAGACATCAACAAGCAGATATAGCCAGAGAGAACCAAGCAACTCTATATATCAACAATATATATTGCCATAGCGAGAATCAGAGAGAGCAACAATAGATATTGCCGTGAGACAAAACCAGAGATGCAACAATACATATGTGTCAGAGACAATTTGAGAACATTAATAGATATTTGGCGTAGACAACCAGAGAGCAACAAATAGATATTGCGCCGAGAAAAAAAAGAAATGCAACAATAAATATTGCCAGAGAAAAATCAGGAGAGAGATCATCTGGACCATTTTCAGGAAATGAGAGGATGTGAAATGTGTCAAACACAAAGACATCAAATACAAGTATGCATAAGGACATATAAACACAAATACCGAAGATCAGATTACCACAGTTGTTTGGACACCTTACCAGTACTTTCGGTTAGCCCAACACCAACAGCTCAGGCTCACCTCCTGCTTTTGTGAAAAAAACACATCACGATGTTTTTGCTTTAAATGATTTGGAATTGGGTCGTACATCAACAGTCCAAATGGATATTTAATACCACTACCACGAAAGAGCCTATTAGCCTCAAACCTTACCCCAACACACCCACGGCCCACTCAAACACAGAGAGATAGTAGAACGATCCATTAATGAGATGCTATCAGCTGGCAAATCATTTGAACCGTTCCATATCACCATGGTCGTCACCTATCGTCATCAGTTGGGAATGAAGGATGGATCGAATAGATTCTGCTAGCAGCGAATTATCGCGCTTTGAACAGAATTCACACAAGAACACATCTCCTACCCGCACTACCAGAAATTGATGGACCATTCTCGGTGCGACTTTGGCAACTCGAGATACTTTACCACCTTAGATGCTATAGTCAGGGTTCTGGTGATATCCCCACTTGAAGCACCGGAGGCTACAACACAGAAGTCCACCTTTACTACACCACATGGGCAGTTAACGCATGGGAATGTCATGCCTTTTGGCCCCTCAAGGGAAGCCCGGCAACTTATATGTTATTGATAGGATGAGGTGTGAAGGAGAATGCAATCCTTTCGCAAATGTTTCGCGTATATTGATGACATATTAATTCATACCAGCAGGAACCATTGAGGACCATCTTCATAAAGTTGGAACTAGTATTTGACAGGCTCAGGAAACACCAAATCAAACTCAAGTTAAGAAATGTGAACACTTTCTCAAAAAGAATGAAACAAAACATATTTGGGTTTTGTTATTCAAATGCTTATGGGACATACGTCCCTGGGACGAAAACCACCCTAAACAACTAAAGGCTATCAGAGGAAATGCCGAGTCCCACTACCGTACGGCAGGTGAGATAGGGTCTTCATTGGGTGAATTGGGAGTACTACAGACGCCACATAATTAACTTCTCACGAGCGTACGCCCTGATACGAATGAACAAAAAAAGTATGCTCGATTTAAATGGGACTACCACTGAATGTGCCAGACAAATTACATTGCGAATTACCTTGAAGGATGCAATTGACTCACTACAATCCCCCTTACCTATGCTCACCCAAACACATCCAAATCCATGGTACATTATATACGCGGACTGCCTCGAACCCACGCCATTCGGATGCATGTTTGGTCCAACCCATCACACATTAAACAACGAAAAAAGTGATACAATTTGGCCTGAAATCACCACATGAGAAACACTATAACGCGTTTCTTTCGCATGACTCTATCTAAGTCCCCTAGCAAGAGATGGTCGATCGATAGAGAAGGGAAGCATACGCAATCCATTATGCAATCCACAAATAAGAAATTTGATTTTTTTGTACGAGGAACCAGGGCTATAATCAGGTACGGCATCCATCAACACCTAGTAAATTGGCTTCTTTCTCTAAGACCACATGTGACAACCTAAGCGAACTGCGGACATTGGTCCAGTTAACCTCAATCCTACGATACACATCATAGAGTTCATCCCCGGAAGACATGAACACATGTGCAGATACCTGTTATCTAGGATTCCATTATGAGGAGCTGAGAAAACACGTCCAGAAACTACAGTGAATGCAAGAAGAACCATCAACATCAACGGAAAAATGATGATAATACAAAACAAATTATGATGTTGTCTACTCCAACCAACATGACATATCTGAAAACGCACAGAAAGGTTCTGACTCACAATCAAACCACAGAACAGTGATCCAGAAGGGCTTCCACATGGCAAATGAGCAGAAGAAAGATCCAGACTTACAAAACTCATGAAACAAGCTCAATAAAACCCAAACAGGATTTCCACGCTTATCGATCCCAAGACGATAGTATTGTACCACATTGACCCCAAAGATGATGGACAACTACAGTACGAATCGATACATACCCAAAATACATCTTGCATAGTACCGTAATGGATTTTGTCTTATCAATTTCATGATATCAAACTGGTCATGTTGGGAGAGACAATGCCATTAGATATCATTAGGAGGACGCATACTCATTGGGACTTCACTATTGTACAGAAAGATGTCATTTTAATATGTTTACTAACCCTCCCCCCCAATTAAACCCCCCAACCCCAAAAATACCAAAACCCTCCCCCCCAAACCACCCCCCCCCCCCCCCCCCCCCCCCCCCCCCCCCCACCCCCCCAACCCCTCCCCTACCCCCCACCACCCCACCCCCCACCCCCCCACCCCCCCCCCCC
>JAMPIV010007927.1:107500-166358 GCA_024509875.1 Oreohelix idahoensis | reverse complement strand
ACTTATCTTAGGAGGTAACACTAAACATAAGGTGAAGTAGAAAACATAGTTTTTAACCTTATTCCGAAAGAGAGTGACATTTCTTGAGTCCAATGGACTATATTAGAGACCCTTTCTTTAGCAAGGAAGAAAGAGGTGCCATGATCGAAGACCAGATTCATTCGTAATGAATCGTCCATAAAAATTGTAATGAGACCATCCAAGAGACTTCGCACTTGCTTTTTAGTCTTAGGAATAGAAATTTAATGTATCTTACTTGTATTAATGGTCCTCCCTGTTTTTAAGAAAGAAATCCATGACCAACACGGTGACCTAAGAATGATATTTCGCTAAAACCAATACAAGCTTTAGATGGTTTTGCTGTCAGGTTTATGCGCTCGCGTAAGTTCAGACAATATTTATTTTAACCCGTTATATGATCTTCCCACAAGTATCACTGAAAAGAACAGATGTACATCAAGAAATTGTCAATGACATCTAGAGCGATGAGATAGGATTCTTCGAACGCATCTGTTATGGACTCGGGGACCCCATGTATGTTATGGGTGCTTCGATGACTCCTAGTCTGTTGAGGATTGGGGGGACCAAGTTATTATATGCGTAATTCTGTTCTAGAGTCGAAGTCCTCGGATTCTTATCATCACTTTTGTAGGATTTTCCGTAATAACTTACTTTCGTTGGTATCGATCTTGTCTGCTTAACCCGTGTGATGCCATTATCTGCTGAACATGTTTTCATATTAAATATTCGTCCCTTTACTAACATGTGATTAGACTATTGTCTTATTGATTATATTAGCATGTGAGATGCAGTGTTTTTAAGAACATTAATTCATCACTGGTCATGATTATTGAAGATAAACAGCAATTAACTCAACTCCGAACACTTCAGTTGATAAGACCGTTGATTTTGACGACTCAAAATATTTAATTAATAATTTCCATTCCATGAGCAGACACACAACTACATGGGAACAAAAGTCACATCAAATTCATGTAAGATCTGTAAAGAGTTCTCATTAGTTCAATTAACACATGTTCATCAATCTCTATCTAGAGTTATGGTTAAGGTCAGTTCCTTTTAACGGCCAATGTCCTTTGGCATAAATTTCAGAGGCTAACTAGAATTACTTACTCCGTCGCTAGTTTATATACAATAGCCTTTTTGCACTAGACTTAATTATCCTGCTAGTTTTGTAATGCACTTCTTATGCTAGGCCTTACGTCTACTGCTAGTCGTCTAATGTCCATTACACTAGGCTTACGCTTGCCGCTAGCTGTATTAAATATCTATCTATACTAGTCTTACACTGTTGCTAGATTACCATAATGTTCCTTTGGCATACCATGCCTGGCTAATCCTGCCATAATTATGCAAACTGCGTTTAGTATAATAATACGACTTACGTTTTATTCACGAAATACTCTTTTTTTGCTCAATTGCTTCCCAGCCACACACAAGTAATAAGTGGACTTGACGCCACACGAATTACTTTCTAAGTGGTTTTAATACCCCACACAATATTAAGTGGCAATGGCCACACTTCTGAAACACACTGCCGTTCGGGTCAAAACCCACAAGTCGAATGACGTTACCAGACATACGCGTCATGCATAGTGATATGCATACTATGTCGTTACTATATTCAATTGCGATGTTCCATGGTGCAGCAATTCGAGTGTGATCAGAACTCAAATGCATGCACACATGCAACAATCATCGACATCGGTCGATGAGATATATCTCTATTCGTTTGAGGTGTTCCATGATACAGTCATTCGGATCGTCGAAAAATCCAAATGCCTGTAAACATGAAACAATCCTCAACAGCATCATGCGTACGAATGTTGCAGGGGCGTTCATAAGACCGAAAGGCATGAAATTCCATTGGAACAGACCCCTTGGTGTCGAAAAAGCAGTAAATGGTTTGGCGTGTTCGGATAGAGGAACTTGCCAATATCCCTTAGACAAATCAAGTTTAGTGAAGAAATGAGAATTCGATAGTCTAGTAAGTAGTTCTTCTAGTAAAGGCATAGGCTCAGCATCACATTTCGTCACTTGGTTCAATTGGCGATAATCAACGCAAAGACGTATGTTATTGTCTTTTTTCCGTACAATAACCATCGGCGAAGAATGTGCTGATGTGGATGGTTCAATTATTTTCAGATCTATCATCTCATCCAATTCTTTCTCAACCTGAGCTTGAAAATGTATCGGGATAGGATACGGTCTGACTCTTATAGGACTATGGTCAGTAAGAATAATGTCACTGTTTGTCAATGTAAAAATAAAAAGACATCATTTGACCAGGCTATGTCAGTGAGGACATTCTGAAATTGTTGTAACAATATTAGAAACTTGTTCTGTTCTCCTACCGTAGATAAACTCGGAGATACCGTAACGTCTTTCCATGACTCATTAGAATGAAGTGGAATCATCGGAAAAGGTAGTTTTACATCCGATAAACTCGTTTCCTCATCCTGTCTTACTGACAGAGATGAGTACTGTCCATGTTGGACTGGAAAATCGTCCGTTGCCTGGAAAACAGGTTGTAAATAATCCGGTCGTTCATGGAATTCCGTGAGCATGTTGATGTGGAAGGTTTTACGCTTCCCGTCAATATCGACGATATAGTCAACATCGGAAACTTTTGATATTATATCGTACGGACCTTTCCAAGAAATAAGAAGTCTATTTTCCCTACAAGGTAGCAAGACAAATGCTTTGTCACCTGGACAAAGTTGTCGCAAACATCTCTTTTTATTGGCAAATTCCCTTGCCTTCTGTTTCGCAAATTCAGAAGAAGCAGTTGCCAATTTGCATGCTTTAATAATCTTGTGTCTAAGTGCGATGACATATTCATAAGAGGATTTTGTGTCATCGACAATATTATCAGCAGTTATAAGATCATGAAGTAATGACATAGGACCTCGCGGTTTCGCGCCAAAGACAAGTTCAAAGGGAGAAAATCCTGTATGTTCGTTGGCGACCTCTCTATATGCAAAGAGAGCCGCGGGTAAAACCCTATCCCAATCCTGATGATGATCTTCTGTTATCTTACCTAGTAGGTTTTTCAGAGTTCTATTCAGACGTTCCACCATCCCATTGGACATAGGATGATAAATACTACTCAGCGATCTCTCTATCTTAAGAGTCGACATTACTTGAGACATGGTATCCGATATGAGTTGGGTACCATGGTCGGATAATATTTCTGCTGGAAATCCCAGACGAGAAAATATTAACCAAAGAGCATCTGCGACATCAGCAGTAGTTATGCTCTTTAGAGGAACAGCCTCCGGCCAACGTGTGCACATATCAACACACGTCAAGATAAATTGGTGTCCTCTAGCAGACTTTATCTTAAATGGACCAATGATGTCTATCGCCATTTTTTGAAATGGCCGAATGGGAATGTCTGCAGCCTGAATAGGTGCATCATGGCGTGGACCTTTGGATTTAATCTCTTGACATACTTTACAAGATCGACAATAGATTCGTATGTCCTTATTCACAGCAGGCCAAAAGAAAGATTGAAGAACTCTAGCTTTAGTACGGGAAAAACCGATATGTCCAGCACACTGCGAATCATGAGCGTGCTGTAAGATTTTAACTCTCATATTTTTTTAGGCACAAGGATTTGAGAATGAATGGACTTAGCGGAGTCTTGTACCATACGTACAAGTACGCCATTCTTCATCGTAATCTAAGATTTACGATTGTATCTTTATTCCCGGATCACCTTTTATTTGCTAGAGTAAAGAATTTTTTCAAGAGTAGGAATTCATCTTCCTTTCTGTTATTGAAAAGGAATCACTGAGAAATTTACCAAGGAATCACCTTGGATCTGCGTTTAATCGTTATCTTCAGAATGTTGAAGATTGTAGGCACGTTTAAGTAGCTGGAGCCCTAGTGACTACAGCATTAGCAGTTTGCATATTCTATCATTTTCCAAATTAAAAATTTGTTGCGGACTGTGCATTCTTTCACACCATGAATGCGACCGATTATAAGATCAGCGATCTGATTCGGAGAGCAGACATGCGTTGTACATCTCACTGTAAAGAAGGGAGTAGCAATGTTGATCAATAGCAGTAGAGTACTTCTCCAATGTGCCCACCTAAATGTTACCATCATTTGATTATAACTTGCCAGTGGCTCGAGAAGGATCCTATGAGTGACTGCTGCCTCACATCAATGGTTGTGCACCCGAATCTCGAAATGAGAATTGAGACCGGAGTACCATTCTACTAGACCTCTATTATAAAACAAGAGCAACCTCTTCACCATCATGCTCGCGACCTGACGCATGGGAGAGCGGGAAGAGGATGACCACAGCTTAAAGTAGAAACCCGTGGTTGGGATCGAATAATGTTTTGCATTGGGAACATTGAGAATGCTCTAAGCAAAATCGAAAGCAGAACATCCAACATTATTAAGTCTTTCTTATTCATTAGATTTGATTACCGTGCTTCATGGAACTCTGGTGCTGTGCAGAGTTAGCCTGGTGTATCTGTGATTTACGTCTTTTGTGCTATTGTGATCTACCTCGGATTATCATAACCTCTATAGGTTATTATAAGTCTTCCTCTGTTATAACCACTATTTTTGGTTTGAATCATAATGATTCATGATCATAATCATCATGCTCATTAATAATGTAGTGTCTCCTGTAATGTTGGTTTATGTTGGTGCCATGACGGAGAACTTGGGTTGTTCCTATAAGTGACTTCCTTTTGCGGAAATGTCTATAATTATGCCACCGCCTTCGTGATATCGCGGACTGTCAGCCCGATTTCCAGGTTTTTCGGAGAAGAACCCTGATTTTGATAGTTGGTTATCCTTGGTTTTGATAGCTTATTCCATCTGCTAACCTATTTTAGTCAACAATTTATTTTTGAGCTCCTTTGGGAATTTGTTTGTGTGATGTAATTATTTTTATATGTTGTGTTTTGGCTCGACGGCAACTGGCATACCCTCTCTTTAAATCTTAGTGTTGCCTTAAGAGTTAAGTCAGGGTGTGCCGTAGGACCATATTGTTGGGTCACGCGAATAAAGATTCTTTGCATGTTGACTTTTAATGTTTGAGGTTTACGCTCGTGTAAAAAATTGCATAGGAGTTTTATTGTTCACATGAGTACATAGATGTTCACTGTCTCTGAGTCAACATAAAGCATCTCATATAGCTTCTATATGTTTTTTCTCTATTTTGGAGATATTTCGCAATCCATCTGGTGAAAGTGTCATAGACGTGCCATTTTTGCAATGAAATCTGAGGAATTCTAACCCCTGTCACTCCAGGTAACCATTGTTTTAAAACAAAATACGGATAAACCTTACCTCTGACAGTTGGTAACTTCTTTAATCAAGGCATGCCGCTGATAACATTCAGAATTTATCCTTGTCAGCTTTCTTCAAACAACCAAACATAAACTCGTCAGATGAATCACATATTTAGATTCTCAGGGGGGGGGACAAAACTGATTTAGCATATTGTGATCTTATCCACATTATGAGCTCGACAAGCACGTTCAAATCTATCAAGCCAGAATGTTATGTCATCACTGGCAGAGTTGAACGCTGGTACCTTGACCTTGTAAGTAAAGGGTTTACCATTACCACCAGATGATTGATTAACATTTCTCATATTTGTCAATTTCATTTTTTCTATCTCAAATGCTAAAAGTTCTTTCTGATGTTCATGTTCTCTTATTTCTTTTCTCTCCTCAGCTTCTAATCTTCTTTGCTCAGCAGCAGCTTCTAATTTTTTATCTTCTATTTGAAGTTTTCTCTCCTCAGCAGCAGCTTTTTTCTCCTCAGCAGCAGCTTTTCTCTCCTCAGATTATGTCTAATCTTTTCTGTTCAGCTTCAGCTTCTCTGTCTAATCTCTTTTGTTCAGCCTCAGCCTCTATCTTTTTTTGTTCAATTTCTGCTTTCCATTTATTTTCATCTTTTTGTTTTTTCTCTTCTGATTTTAATGCAATGGCAAATTGAGCAGATGAATATTCTCCCAATTCTTTACCAGACTTACCAAGGGTTAACCCTTGCTGGATAAAATAATCTAAATTAGCCATCCTGTCTTATGAAATCAGTAACCTGAAAAAGTAAATAAATTACCTTATCCCACTTTAATTTGAGGCAAGTCTGTACTATAGACTTGTATACTCACTTAATTTTATTTCCCTCTCTTAGTCTTAGTCAAAGACCTTATATGGTTATCTTGTTTATAATGAAACAAATGATCACTTGAGTACCTGTGGAAAGTAATATCTTCCTATCCCAATCACTGTGGGAGACAAGCCTTAAACAGGTCTTGTATACTTCCTTGTACAGTAATAATAATAATAAAGTACTGGCCTGTACTAACATATAAGTGTATTCAAATATACCTCCTATTATCTGTCAACCAAAGACATTAACAAAGGACAAGCGTAAAAGACAATATGAAAACAATTGCAGAAATCAAATTAAATTAAATTAAATATAAGGAACTGAAGTAAGTAAATAATCACAGAATCTGTGATGACAACTGCAATGAATTAAACCAAACAAATGACGACACAGAATATAAACATAAGGGTGTAACGAACTGAATGAAAGGAAAGATAAGACCTACAATTATACAAACAAATCAAACAAAAATAAAGAACAGAAAAAATATTACAAAAACAACAATGGGACAGATCACCACAGCTAACAAAAATAGCAACAGATGTTGCATGCAGATTTCAATTAAGAAATTTGCTCCCCCTATAGAAAACACTAGGTACATAAGACCAATATTACTCGGTATTTCTTGTGCTAGTCACCTCACCAACCGCCCACGACATATAAACAACTATACATATACACAAATAACATGTAAACATCAATAGCATAAATGCATACATTAATTAATTAGATGTGTTGTGGTTGGAATGTGTTGTAAAGTAGGCTCAGTATAAATGGTACAGCTTTTTAATTACTCTAACTGCCACTTTTAATCATTTTCAATTTTTGATTTATTTTATTACACTGTTCAAATATTTTTTTGAGCACATAGAAGATCCAACGATGAAATTTATGCACTTATGTTCAACAAAACCGCAACAACAGAACAGTTTATGGCCTTCCAAAGTATTCAGCTCTGTACTGCTTGACATAAACACTGCCTTCGCTCGATAAGACAGGTCATGCTGACTTCGACTGTGTAGTTGTACTGTCCACCTGTAAATCCGTGTTTACGTATCGTATATGGCGTCAGGAATGGTCTGGTTAAAATAAACCCAGGGATCTGGCCTACCACTGATAAACGTGTTGAATGCGTCTGTTATGTTTAGAGTCGTGTACTGGTCATCACTGAAGAAGGTCTTCTTTAGATTACTTCTGCACCATTAAATCAACCTGTCATGTTGACATTGAGTGGGAGTGTCAAGTAACGCGAATGGTAGAATGGTTCGGTGTAATGGACCACTTGATAATATTTCTCACACACTCTTATGCAAGGCAATGACGACTTGAACTACAGCGGGCATTTCACACCGTTTAATAGGGACGCACACATCTGGACAAGCACGGAACATAGTCATAGAACAATGTTGACCATATTAACATCATGAGGCATTTGAACAGTGATATCATATTTCATGCAGCATTCAATATGGGATATGACGATATAAGGTTAATCATTCAATGTTTCTGGCAGACTTTTGCCACATCCCCTAACTGACTGAACGCATCAGTGGGTGTGGGTGTGTAAACATACAATAGAGTTCACTGGCCGGATACCTTTTCCTTGGCTAAGTTCTCCAGCGACATATAATCAAATATTTATGTAATAAAGTTAAACCACGATAGTGGGTTTTCATATTTAGTGTTGAGAGATCTCCATATCACTGTCCGATAATAAGGTTGATATACTGTTCTCTTCACAGTGATCGGTAACGATGACAAGAAAACGGCGGCATTATCGAGACTCACTACGCATGCCTAAAAAAATACAAAAAGAATATAGTCCGACCTAAACATAAGATATACTATAAGACTGAATCTTCTTGTACTAGACAAGTAATACATATAAATTCAGGCCATAAAAACATATTGAACAAGATCAATCTATTTTCTGGCCCTAACAAATGAGAAATTACATAAATTCGGTATTCATCCGCGAAATCAATATTCAAGGGGAGATCATCCACATAATCAAAAGTATAAATCAAATCATGGATGATATAACTTTGACTGTAACAAAAGTAATCTCTTTTTCATATCAATTAGTCATATCGTATTTTTGTAATCTGTGCGTCAAAAATATGTGCGCAACAGTCCCCTTACAAAATGTCGGCACAGAACATTCAAAAACTCTTCCAGCGGTGGGTCCCTAGAGACCTGATGAACTAGAGGAGGGATGGCACAAGATAAGTCAGGTTGTTAATCGCACAGCTCAGGTGATAGCTGTAGATTACACCTGGTAAGTGCGTCATCTTTTCGCTGGACCTATCCTAAGCGCGAGAGGTATTACAACAATATGAGAATATAGCTCGTATTATTCCAAAGCAAGTTTAATTATCACCAGTTTAACCACACAACTAAATTATAACTGGAAAGTTAAGAAACTCCAATAACTGCAGTTATAAACTAATTTCACTTTAACAATTCTAATGTATAATATTAATTTTTAAAAATATGCACTTGGGCATATAATATTTCACAAGTAAATTATTTAAATCAACAAAATAATGTCACTGATTGTCATTCTCATCACAGGATTGATGAGGGTCTCTTGGTTTGTATTTTCCCTTAGTAGTTAACGTTACTATTAACGTAAACGTTAACGCAAGGCTGATGTGCTTGACTTCCCACAGTCGAGACACCTGGACATAGAAGACATTATTCTTATGCCAAGTAACAGTGTTCATCCACTGATGACATTTCACATAAATTGTGCCACGTTCTCAATCACATGGTTAAACATGCAAATATACTACTCGTCAAAAGTCAAGGGCCATTTAGAAAAACCTTGGTTGAAACCATAAAACAAATCTGATATAAACGTAATTGGTATCAGTCAAAACGGCATTTATTGAATACCAAACTGACATGTCACGTAAAGAAATGGAAACACACATTCAAACGCAATGAAGCTGTGAAGTGTGTCACCCACCTTTTCAAAAGTCACACAATAGATATTGGACAAATAGACATTTCAAAATCGGGTATGACCACCGTTTGCAGCAAGGCATTCAAGACAGCGTAGACGCATCGAGTCCACAAGGGTCCGAAGAGTATCCTGAGGAACAGCTTGCCATTCCTGAAGCAGAAATGCAGTCAGCTGTGCAACATCCATTGGCAGGGGGTGATTTGCTGACAATCTTCGACCAAGGACATCCCAGAGGTGCTCAATCGGAGAAAGGTCAGGTGAATGAGCTGGCCACGCCATCCTGATGATCCCATGTTGCTGTTTAAACTCATTCACCACACGAGCTCGATGGGGTCGAGCGTTATCATCTTGGAGGATGGCATTTCCACCTATGGCCTCCAGAGCAGGCTGAACAATTG
Organism: Oreohelix idahoensis; assembly: GCA_024509875.1. Lineage (NCBI taxonomy): Eukaryota > Metazoa > Mollusca > Gastropoda > Stylommatophora > Oreohelicidae > Oreohelix > Oreohelix idahoensis. Next base: position 156,821 of record JAMPIV010007927.1, on the reverse strand, counting down.
GTCTCAAGATTTCGTTCTGGTATCTTGGACCGGTCAAGTTGCCTTGGATGATGTAGAGTGGGGTCCTGCCGTGTCTTTAGAAGCCTCCCCAGATCATGACAGAACTTGACTCCATTGTTGCCTTGTCCATCGGATGTGCTCGCGACACCAAGCAACACCTGCTCTGCGATGAGCAGGAGTAAGAGGGATTCTGACTGCAGGACGTCGAGCAGCCAGTCCAAATTCATGTAAACGTCTGCGAATGGTGCTTTGACTGACATTAACGTTTACAGTTTGTCTCAGCTGACATCTTAGAGTGGAACAAGTCACTGTTCGATGGCGCAGGGCTGACAACAACAGGTACCGGTCATCATGTCTATTGGTGCATATAGGGCGACCTGGCTGGTGGCGATCCTCCACACTTCCTGTGGCCTGAAATCTCTCCAAAATTCTTTGGATAGTAGAGTGTGACACTGCAAGCCGTCTAGCAACCTCACGGACAGATAAACCAATTTCAACCCACGCTATAGCCCTCATTCTTTGTAAGGTGTCAAGACTTCTTCTCGGTGGCATGGTTTTTACAAGTGATGAAACTACCCCAAGTCTGCTGATTGTAAAACAAATTAAGAGTAAACTCTGTTCACAAAAAGTCGCCATTGCACGTGGAATGTCAATCAGCACGATTATTTCACCTGTTTGATTGTACGGAAGTTTGAAAAAACAGATTAAAAATGAGAATTTATGGTCAGCAAACCTAATTGCACGTGATCACCATGGTTGTCGGTGAGTTATTTTTATGCTTAACGTGCATAGAGGACTGTCAGAGGAAGATATTGCACCCATTTTTACTAAAACTTTCCTTCATTTAATCATTCTATGCGCTTATTTAAAAGTGTATTGAAAATAATACGGTGGCCCTTGACTTTTGACTAGTAGTATATATTGCCAGGGTTGGTACTTGTATTTTACATTCAAGACGCCCATCCGATGCTGACTGGCCACTGTTAATCAGATTCATCATTGTTACCACACGGTCATGAGGCTGTGGTATGTTAGTCGAACAGGAGTACGTCATCCAACAATACAATAGATTTAAGATTTATTACACTAGTTATAGACATTTTCCAAACTTAGTCACAGTTATATCTTACTGGCTTAAGTTCTGCCAAAACTAACAATTTTGTCTTCCCTATAATGCTAGCAGATTAAAAAAACCAGAAGGAAAGATAAACTCTTTGTACACATTAACTTAATGTAAAGCCCTGAAAGAGACTGTTAGTCCTGGGATGAGCTTTTTAGATCATGTTGTTGGAAAAGCCATCTTCCTTCAGGGACAAGACAAAGTATTTAGATATGAAGATTATGTTACGCTTAACATTAAGTTTTAAATAACTATCAAACTTAATTATTATTAAAAAAATATATATTGTGTAATGTTAACGATTTTTATAGAAATTTACCTCCGATAGTGGGACTACGAATCTGCGACTGATTTTTTAGCTACGATCTAACAAGCGTTCCCAATCGAGATTTGCTGTGACTGCTCGTTAGTTATCGTATTGTGTTGGACTGATTAATTCTAACAATAAGAGGTGGCCATCAGATCTAATAGATTCTGAGGTGAGTAAGAAATAGTCTAATACGGCCTTCTTTAAACTCCATCTCACTTGGTCTCCTTTGTTCACTTTCTGCTTGACAACTTTTCGGAGGGTTTTTTGTTGTTGCAAATCTGTGCTATTTATTGACAAAATCATTATTTTCTCAAACATTAGTAACAATAATACTCTCCTACTGCCATAATCATATATATATATATATATATATATATATATATATATATATATATATATATATATATATATATATATATATATATATATATATAATTTTGCCTCGTTTTAGCGTGGTGCGTCCCGTTCAACCTAGTCAGTTATATTAGGGGACATCTCCAAATATACAAGACCTTTAGGTCTGATTAAAGTATAATCATATGTATTAGTAGTTTCTGCACAAATCCCAAACAGAATTATTATGTTCAGGGCATTAATTATAAAATTATCGCAGATTTTCTAATGTGTTATTTAACAAAGGATTTGACCATCGAGGTTCGTAGCGATTCCTAGTTTATCATAAAGACACCGGTTAAAGGAGATTTTTCGGTGTTTTTGTTATTGTCAATCAGAATCGACCTTGCTGCAATCAGGATAAATCCATAGGTGCTCAGTCTTCCCCAGCAATTGTCGGCGAGTATGAAAGCTAATTGTACCTGTAGCACGCTGGTTGTACATTCGACGATTGCATCCTCTCTTACGTCCATTTCTGTTAGTCCCACGTTTGATGCCAAACTCCAACAGTCTCAACCTAGTTGATTCATCCATTGCAGTGTCATTATCTAGCAGGCGACCATTAATTCCCTTAGTATCTTTCCCTTATCCATGTCCAGTGTCCCAGCTTTGGGTGCTCTCGATGCCAGTCTGTCAGCCCTCTTATTGCCACGTACACCTGCATGACCAGGACAGTAGATCCACACCAGCTCTTGAAGACTCCAGGATTATATTGACGTTTTCCATTCCTGCCGCAGCCATCCGTTCTGAACTTTCCGAAACATGCTTGAGAGTCTGACAATATAACTGCCCTACTTGATGGCGTTTCAGACAGCCATCTCAGGGCTGCAGTACTACCTCTACCTCCATTCTCATGCTGGAGGTTGTTGTAATGTAGGCTCCGCTCTGTTCAGCAACGACCCTGCCCTTTATTCTCGCAGAGAAGCCCCATCATGATTTCTCACCACGCACTACAGACCCATCAGTGTACAAAATGGCGTCATCATCCCCAGCATGATCACTTATCAACTGATTATTCCCAGCTCTGCTTTTCCATTAACTCAAGCTCTGCAATTGTCGAGGAATTGCCGAAGTGATCTGTCCGTGTCGCTACAATTGTGGACTTTGTATTATTGAAATACGTATTATGCTGCAGTGTTCCCTCTTCTAAGCCTGGACTCGTATGTTTGTGTATATTTCTAATGATTTGTATTGTTTAGAATGAGTAGTTCAAACTGTAAGTAGTTTGGAAAGCTTACTGCAATTATATGCAGTGACTTTAGAATCACCACCATTCCGGCCGTGAAGATGGATGTATTTTCAAGCAACGTACAATTTATGTTTGTTCTATATTGGAATATGTATAACAAGTTCTTTACAACATCCTATAGACACAGGGTCGGATTGATCCGTCGAGCAATCGGGCGGTGCCAGAGGACCCACAAGTCACAAGATCTGTGTCAGAAAAACATGAAGAAAATCAATGAAAGAAAGTGATACCTGAAGGACAAACATGACCGATTAACAAAATATACGACTCGTGAAATCGACGTGGCATGGTGCGATGTAAACGCAAGATGGCAACCACATCCGGGCATGGATTGTAAATGTAGTCGCGGGCGAAGCACAGGCGATTTTGTTGATGACGAATATAAAAAGAACATTAAACGACAAAATAAGTAGCAGGTTAATTAGGTTAAGTTAAATAAAAGTTTTAGGGAAGTGACTGAAATTCAGAACAGATCACAATGACCAGATAGTTGTATTAAACGACAAATTATCAAGGTCAGTTAGATTTTAGTTTGAATAAAACTAATAGGCGAGATGACCGCACGGAGAAAATAGATCACAAAGACACAACATATGACAACACTGACGAGTGGACAGACCGTGGTACGTGACAGAAAGATTGCATAAGCAGCGGTTGTAAATTATATAGAGAAAGTCCCTAACTAAGTTAGAAGAACAGATCATTATGACCAGACATGTGCGTTGCATCTGCAGTGGTTCTCAAATTAAATGAAGAAAGTCCCCAACTAAGTTTAATGTTAATCACTATAATAGGTTTAGAATCGTTCACACGCACTTGAAATAATAAAATGGCAGCACGGTTTGACACGGGACAATGTCGGTCAGCCGGTAGAAAGTACGTGGGAACGATTGAAAAAAAGTAGGGGTATAAAAGAGCCATATAGGGCAGACAGGGAAGATCTCGAAGATAACCATGTAGTAGACTGTAGAGAGACGTTAAGACGGTAGTGTTACTCTTTCGGCCATAAGAACTTTAACATTCCTAAATAGAAGCAAGTGTATTGAGATCTCTCCAAAAGTCATAGATAGAAGCACGTGTATTGAGATCTCTCCAAAAGTCATAGATAGAAGCATGTGCCTTGAGATCTCTCCAAAAGTCATAGATAGAAATAAGTGTATTGAGATCTCTCCAAAAGACTACCAGTCTCCAACAACCACGCACTACGTTTTTCGTTTCATGGTTTTTCCAAAATTGGAGAGGTAACGAATTTATGTACTTTGTGAATTTATACCAGCTCAAACAGAGTGCTGGAACATATGTGAAAGTATAGAGAAATATTTATCTTTGTCAAATCGAGAAACGTTAAAAATGGCTGTTACCAGAGTAATAGCCTAGACAAGATATGCTACCAGAGAGATTGACAATTTAAGTTACCATAGTAATAGCCTAGACAAGATATGCTACCAGAGAGATTGACAATTTAAGTTACCAGAGTAATAGCCTAGACAAGATATGCTACCAGAGAGATTGACAATTTAAGTTACCAGAGTAATAGCCTAGACAAGAAATGCCACCAGAGAGATTGACAATTTAAGTTACCAGAGTAATAGCCTAGACAAGATATGCTACCAGAGAGATTGACAATTTAAGTTACCAGAGTAATAGCCTAGACAAGATATGCTACCAGAGAGATTGACAATTTAAGTTACCAGAGTAATAGTCTAGACAAGATATGCTACTAGAGAGATTGACAATTTAAGTTACCAGAGATCACAAATAGACGAGAACCGCTGCAGTTGTATTATAGAAAGTGATAGAGAAACCCAACCATTCGTTGCTAGTAAATATGGTAGATGTCAAATGGAAGAAGACAGACAAGGCTGAATCATTGATCATATGAGAAATGATTTGGAACTGTATGATTTTGCTGAATATTTGAACCATGTTGTATCAAAGCAAGTGCATAAGACACAGCAGCACGTTATGGGCCTGTTCAGCTATTTAAACAGCATTAGAAAACGTTTTACTGGATCTTTTTGAAACAGTGTATGTAACTGTCGTGTCGTCACAGCTTGCCATGTCGTAAAGTCTACATCATTATAACCTGTATTGATGTGCGTTCATGATTGGTGACAATCACCAAAACTAGTCATCAGCAGGCTACTCAGGAGAACCTGGGAAATGAGGTTTCCATCAGCCTCAATCTCTCAAGACAAATAACAACTCAGGTTTACACCACTGTGCTAAAACTTCACCACTATACGACTCTTCAAGAGAAGACAGATAACCTGGGATAATATAACGTTAATACATTTTGAGAACCATCGACAACAGAAATTCGCTACTTTAACACTGAAGAGAAAATACGTCGTCAACAGAAAGACTAACATAATAGCCTACCTGACAGACTATCTGTTACGGTGTTATTTTAAATGGCGGCGTCTGCTGGGGTTTAGCCGTGCGCAACGTTTAGGGGTCATTAACATTTATAGAATATGTCGATATGTTACGGTATACTGAACGCGAAATGTATGCGGAGATTATGACGCATTCGCGTTGGGATGGTCACGCTGGGTGACTGGGTTACATAGCCCTTGTTACGCTATCCGTCAAGCAAGAAGGTCGTGTCTTGTATTTCTTCCAAGGAAAAGGCTTAGTATATAGCCTATATTATATATATGAATCAATGTAGAACTCAGGGTCAGTTCGGATATTAATCTAAGTATGAGATTAATTAAATTAAATTAAGTAATGGAAGGAGAATCGCATTATGATTCAAATTGTAGCTGTCAAGAACTCATGCGCTCATTTCTGGCTGTTGACTACAACAGCGCACGTATATAGCCACGATGTTCATCTGACATATTGTTTTGACACGGACGGATACTTACTGATATTATTTGGAATTCATTGTTATGCTGAATTGTACATGAAGTTTTGTGAATGTCGGATATCGTCTTTTGTATGAACCTCAATACATGTGGACTCAGAACAGAAGGCTTGATCTTTTACTTACGTTTCGGGTTGGTTCACAGCTGTTAATGTTTACGTTTTTTCCAGCACGATAGCTCTCCCTCAAGGGAAATCAACTAATATATAATATGCAAATCAGAACGTCGAAGGGATGTTCTGATGGTCAGAGCTAACCATCAATACCAAACATTAACTACATCTAGAGAGTGACTTTACTCTTCAATCAATAATAGAAGAACGAAGGAACAGCAGCAAATCCACCAACACCAAACAACCCCCGTCACAACTGGTGGCCATTAGTGGTATTGAAACTTTTCAAAAGAGCGAACCTCAAAAAAATAAGACATTTTTCCTTTCGAGCCGAAATGGACATTAGTATGCAAAAACACCGGTGACGTCATGCCCTTGACAACAGTACGAACGGTTGCAAAAGTCAGCAACATTCAATGTCCTTCAAAGAAATTTTATTTGGAGCTCTCAATCAGCAAATGAAACGTATTGCTAATGTCTTCAATGTTTCAAACAAGCGAAGCAGATAATGTACTGTATTACTGCCAAAAAAAGATAAGTAACTGATTTTAAACGTTACCATATTTCGTCCTGTTTGTCCGATAACGCCATGTTCTTTTTTTTTCGTAGCCATGTTAAATATTGTTTCTGTCCTTTTACATGTAGCGGGTATGGATGGGCGGCGGATTATAATCGGTTCTATGGCTCCTTGGATGCTACGAATTGATTGTAATTGTTCTTAGGGACGTGAATTAATAGCATTTCGCGAAGAACGCGTCGAATACATTGTCGGTGATCGTGTCGTTCGGACTTGCATTAATTCACCTTGCATGTTAGGTGTATAGTCGTGTTATAACTGTGGTATTCTAGTGTATTTGGTTCTAATTTTTTATTCAGTTTCGTAACAATGTCTGTAATCTATCATGTTTTTTTTTCTGACCTTACTATCTTTCAGTTTATATTTTTGTTGTACAACCGTTAATGAGTCCATGTAGACGTCACTAATTGTTGTGTACGCAGGTTAATTATCAATTCAGTTCATCCTTTAATTCTCACTTCCGGTCTAGTCAACTTAGTTGTAAATGCATTTTTATTGTGAAATTGTCTTTGTTGTATGTTAATAATGTTCTGTAATCCTTGGTTAACCCATTGTATTGTTTGTCTTCATTTCATCCTTTTATAATTTAATATTAATTCTATAATTTATTCTTTAATAAGAGTATAGATTAATATGATTAAATTTTTATGAGTTTTAATGAAGAATTGGGGACTTTGTACCAATTTGCAGTGGTAGTCCAAGAAATGGGCAATGCACTTTATTGCTCATGATTATGACATAATATACTATGATTAATTATTATAACTTTATAACATATTAAGACATATTAAATATTAATTAGTACACTTTCTCAGTACTACAGTGGGAACTTGGTGACAATTAAGATGAAATAACCTATTTATTTAGGGATATAACACATAATTATTGAATACTAATATTAAGTGCATGATATAATTTCAGCACCTTATATAACTAACTATCATAACTATTTATGATAGATATTGGTGGGTATATATATAATATTTTTACAAAATATTATAGATTTGTGGAACTTATAAATAACAGTACGGGAATACTGCAATTTCTTATATTAATTATTCATTCGTTGAGTAATTACAAATATCTACATAGACTTTATTGGTAATTACTAGACATAAGTAATTGAATACTTAAATAAATCAACTTCAAGAATGCTTACCTTTGATCATTTCATTAAAAATGGGAAGGACTTTAATTTGAAAGGACCAGAACTACGTGAATATGCGGAACAACAACTTGCAAAATATAAAGCAGAGATGGAAGAACTTGAAAGAAAAGAGGCGGAAAAGAAAGAAGCATTAAGACAAGAAGAAGAAAGAAAAATGGCAAGAGATGAAATCCTACGGATTGAAGAAGAGAATAAATTGAAACGACAGGAAATCATACTGCAGCAAGAAATGGAATTGCAACGGCTTAGATTGGAAACAGCAAAACTTAATTCACAGGGTGCTGCAGCAAGCCAAAATGATATTGCTCAATCTGGATCTTCATCCAACCGACTTAAGGGCAATTATTACTTTAAGCTACCACCGTTCAAATTACATGTGGACGACCTATCATCATGGCTGGCGCGCTTTGAGGATATATGTAAGGTCAATAACCTTGACAAAACTGCATGGGCACTTAAACTTAAGGAATTTCTGGATGGCGAACCTGCAAGTGCAGCACAAAATATTGATCCTACATTATCCACAGACTATGAGGCCATTAAGACTTTGTTATTACGTCGTTTCCACTTGAACGAAGAGGCAGGTAGATTACGTTTCAAAAGTCTGTTGCCAGATAATAATAAAGATTTTACAGGATTTATTGCTAACATACGCAATACTTTTAACAGATGGGTTGAACTAGCAGGTGTCAACAAATCTTACGACAAGTTAGTCGATTTGTTATTGAGGGATAAAGTATTATCTTCTGTCAGCCCACCATTCTTTGCTTATCTGCAAGAAAGAAAACCAGAAACTATTGATGAGTTAGAAAAAATTTCGTTAAATTACTGCACAGCTCATCCGAATGTTAATATTTCTGGCTCGTTGATAAAAGAACCTCTTCCTGTAGCCTCCAATATGGCATATCATAGTAATAACAAACCAAGAACACACAGTGTAGACAGAGGTAGGTTCAAAGGAAACTATGACATTAATTTTCATAAGGGACAGAATAACTTTAACAATAACTTTAATAGAGGAAGACAGCAAAACAGAAATTATTCACCTCAGTCAAGATACAACAGTAATCCACGTAACTCAAGTTATAATCGGTCATATCAATATAATAATGGTAACAATTGGAAGAATAGCGATAATTATAACTCGAGACATCGAGATAACAGTTACTACAGGGGACAACGGGAAAATTCAAATGATTATTCTCGTAATCGGTCTCAGTCAGGCAGACCATCACACTTTGATCACAATGCAGGGGCGGCACTCACGGATGGTACGACCCCTAGTGTTTCTGATAATAATAATCAGTCACAATCTTCGTCTGCATGTTGTGCTGTTAACTTTAATGTGGCAAATAGTTGCCATGATTGTAATGCTCTTTTTCAGAAGGCCAAAGAAACCGTGCTGAATTGTGGACACCTTTATACAGCAGTTGGTCTTTCGGCGAACGACGGCACAGGCACCCTGATGTTCAATAGAGGATTGGTAAATGGTACTTTGGTCTCAGTGTTAAAAGATTCTGGATCATCAACCATTGGAGTGCGACAGTCGCTGGTACATCCTAGCTGTGCAACGGGGGAATATGTCCGTTGCATGACTTTTGGGGGAACTATTGAGTTTTACCCCACAGCTATTATCCATGTTAACACACCTTTTTTCATAGGGAACGTGAAGGTATGCATGCTGAAAAATCCGATTGCCGACCTTATGGTGGGTCGCATACACGGCAGCAAGGATTGTTCACCAGAAGATATTAATGAATGGGAGAAAAAAAATTTGCAATCTTTTAGCAACGCTAACGCTGTTGTTGCAATGGCTACACTTCGTGCCAACAAAATGAATACTTGTGGCACAGCAGTTTCCAACTTTACTCTGAGTACTATCCCAGAAACTAATGAGGATGATGGATCTATTGTACAACATACTAAGGATACAACTGATCCTAAGAAATCGTTTGATGTTGTCAACATTAAAAATGAGAGTACTAAGCAGTATAATAAGTTGAAAAATAATGTTAAGGTTAGAAGGAACTTGAATAAGAAGGTTGAGACAAATAAGTCTAACGGCAAAGGTTTTACTTTGCCCAACCAGGACATGTCTACGACATGTAAGAAACTTAATACCTTTGGTAATGATCGGTATCACCATAAGTACAGTCAAGATGATACTTCATCCATTAAAAATACTTTGTCTATGTTGAGGGCGAAAGTTAATGCTTTGACAAAGAACACATTTCATCATTGTGCACAATTTCGTGACAATGATATTACTTATATTGGGAAAAGTGCGTATTCTCGCACAGTGTTAGTGCGAAATCTGCCGCAGGATACTACCTGGCAGGCACTTGGTAATTTCTTTAATTTTACAGCAAACGTTAAGTTTGTTCGTCTTCTACCATCTGTTGATGGTCAGAATAGTCAGGCTTTGGTTACATTTCGTAACAATCGTGACGCTCGTTTGGTTATCGAGCATGATAACGGTATCTATTTTCGTCACCATCATCTACACTTACAATTAGTACCTGATTCTGCGCCACGCAGATAATGGTGTACGCTCACCCTTTTGTCTTATTTCTTGATGACTCAGCATTGTCAGTCATCCTTTCTTGTCTTTCTTAATCATCTATCCTAAAATATATTGATTTATTGATTTTTTCTTCTCGAAAAAACATTTTGATTCTTAACATCTTTAAATTTGTACACATGTTTTCTATCTTATTTGTTTTTTTTTACCATGCCTACAAGAGACAGTAAGTTGTTTAAATGTGTCAACTATGCTCAGCCCCATACAGCATAGGTTCACTTGTCATCCATCACGGCTGTCTTGTCATCGTTATTAAAGAAGAACATGCCATTACGGATAAATTGGACAGACGAATGTGACAAAACTTTTCGCACTATCTTGAACATTTTTTCATGCCCACCTGTTTTAAGAATATCAGATGCCTCTAAAAAGTTTGTTCTACGTACAGATGCGAGTAATTACGGACTCGGGGCTTGTCTACTCCAATATCATGATGATGTCCTTCACCCTGTACTTTATATCTCACGCAAGCTGAAACCTCCGGAGACTAAATATTCGACTGTAGACCGAGAATTGCTCGCCGTAATCTGGGCAATTACCAAATTAGAAAAATTTTTGCTGGGATCTCCATTTCTGATCCAGACTGATCAGAAATCTGTGGCAGCATTACGTCGTTCAAACCATATAAGTCCAAAGCTTGCACGATTTGCTATTGCGTTGCAACCATATGAGTTCGAGATACAGTCGATACCAGGAACTGAGAACGTCATAGCCGATACGTTGTCCAGACATCCTACGGATTCTGAATGAATATTACTATTTCAAGAAATTTTTCTGACTAATCAAGCATTACATTTGCAATGAACGGTATTAATGCGACGTCAGAATATACAACACTTCAGTTGGACTTCCTACTTAAATAAGGACATTTCGAAATAAACTATTGTGATCAAAATATCAAGTTTTACGGATCGTTTGAAAATTTGGACTTCACTTCCACTTTGCGTATCACTCATTTCGATTGAAAACTGTTAAAAAGGAACAATCTCTGATGAAGAAGGGACAGATACGTTGATGACTTATTCAATTTACGTTCAAAGTTTTAATAAAGGAACTAACGATGATTGGATAATCATATCATAATTCGATAATATGAACCTTATGTCTTAATGAACTTTCATACAAGTCAATAGGAGGTAACAACGATTGGATCTTCATGTCCGATATTGTTAAATTTTCTAAGTTATTAAATTAATATATAATAAAATAAAGTTAAAGTGTGATGAAATAAAAAAATAAAATATACTAAGAAAAGATGAAACAAAATAATATCACACCAATTAAACCTTTTAATTAGTGTAATTATTAAGGTAATAGATATTAGATTATGACATTTCATATTTATAGTTAAAATGTATGAATTTTTTCTGTTCTTTTCTTCTGATTGTGTTAATTTAATTAGGTATCTATCCTTACACTTCATTTCCACACGCATTCTAATTTAATGTATACTTTAATATTTAATTTTAATTGTCCGTACTTCTCAATTTTTATTTCTTTTACTCTCTTATACTATTTCTAATTTTCTTCAATTAGATATTAATTAGTTAGTACCATACGTACATATTATAATTAACTATTTTAATTTTAATTAGTTAGAATAATTTTAATAACACCTCACATTATTAGTTAGTCGATACATACGTCAAATTAATTAGTTAGTGACAGTGACATTTCCTTGCTTAATATAAGTTATATGTATGATATGACATTGATTTTATTATAAGATATTACTGACATGACCACGACACTGTTCTAGATAGAACATCGTAGGTCATACGTCGGGTCTTGTTAAATTTTTGATACTTTGATTTAGCCGTGCGCAACGTTTAGGGGTCATTAACATTTATAGAATATGTCGATATGTTACGGTATACTGAACGCGAAATGTATGCGGAGATTATGACGCATTCGCGTTGGGATGGTCACGCTGGGTGACTGGGTTACATAGCCCTTGTTACGCTATCCGTCAAGCAAGAAGGTCGTGTCTTGTATTTCTTCCAAGGAAAAGGCTTAGTATATAGCCTATATTATATATATGAATCAATGTAGAACTCAGGGTCAGTTCGGATATTAATCTAAGTATGAGATTAATTAAATTAAATTAAGTAATGGAAGGAGAATCGCATTATGATTCAAATTGTAGCTGTCAAGAACGCATGCGCTCATTTCTGGCTGTTGACTACAACAGCGCACGTATATAGCCACGATGTTCATCTGACATATTGTTTTGACACGGACGGATACTTACTGATATTATTTGGAATTCATTGTTATGCTGAATTGTACATGAAGTTTTGTGAATGTCGGATATCGTCTTTTGTATGAACCTCAATACATGTGGACTCAGAACAGAAGGCTTGATCTTTTACTTACGTTTCGGGTTGGTTCACAGCTGTTAATGTTTACGTTTTTTCCAGCACGATAGCTCTCCCTCAAGGGAAATCAACTAATATATAATATGCAAATCAGAACGTCGAAGGGATGTTCTGATGGTCAGAGCTAACCATCAATACCAAACATTAACTACATCTAGAGAGTGACTTTACTCTTCAATCAATAATAGAAGAACGAAGGAACAGCAGCAAATCCACCAACACCAAACAACCCCCGTCACACTAACCAACACACTGGATGGACTAAACTGCCATTCTACTAAAACAAACAGACAGATAACACAACTAACAGTAACACGGCCAAAGAAATGCTGATTTGGGAGGAAAACAACCCAAATAACTAAGTTAAAAGAGGAAACAAAATTGCTTGTTTTTCTTAATTTTACTTTAACCCATCGTCTTATATCAGTATCCTTTTTATTATTTTTGGCCTCTTCTTAGTCGTCTTTTAAAAGAAGCCTGGCATTTGTCCTATAATTGACTAATATCATGTACTTGAGATCATGCACTTGTTTATTCCTTGATACTAAATAGTTGAAAGAGTGTGAATATATTTGCAGCTAGCGTACAGTGGTCTCATCTATAAGCGGGAACATAAAACAAGACAATCTTATAGAACATGTAAAAGGCTAGAAACGGCACCATGTACATCAATTAGATTCAGTAACCACCGCTGATAGAGCATATTCATGTTATGGTGCAGGCTTTCAGCACGTGCACCAACTGCGATAGACCACCCTTTCTCCAAAGTGAGAAAGACGACCATGAATGATAATCATATAGAACAGTAGAAGATGCATGTCATCAATGGCGGATCAACATTTTTGGGTCCTAAAGCTTGAACTCTTAGAGGGGTCCATTTTATTATATAAAAAAAAACATGCTGGGGCATGGGAAGGAAAATTATTATAGAGAAAACTTGTCTTGGGGGTCTCTGAAGCCCACGCTTCATTAGCTTCAATGTAGATCCGCCTCTAAAGATAAGAATATCGTTAACCTGTTTCAGTGAAAGTTCAGATTTTATTGAAAAAAAACATTCTTTAGATATCTTCAAGACAAACTGAAAACTCAATTGTGTGCTTGTTCTTGTTTGCAGTAAAGTTATGGAGTTATATTTATCTGTGTTTAATTGCATTGTCGAACTTCCAGAATTCATTGTCATAATAATATTAGACAGAACACACAATTTACAAAAATAAATACTGGCATATGACTATTACTCAAGTACGATTTTTAGACTGAGAATGTCCGAAAAGATCAGTTAGTTTTTGACTAATAAATAAATGCTGTTCATTAAAAAAAAAAAAATTCAACCTCACCTGTTCCAGTTGCCTTCCGAAGTAGTAATTAGCTACTTTCATTATAATTAGGAGTGTTAGAAAACAGAACAAGAATTGTTGTGTTGTTAAAATGTTTATTATAGAGATTCACAAAATAACATTTAAGTATGCTTAAAAATATGTAACATAGTTCATTAATTTTAAACTAAACCAAAAGGTCTATTGTATTTGGACATGTGATCTTATAGAAACAATGGACTCTGTGTCCAGGTTGAAAGATGCAAACAACTGACGATGTTACTTACGATAATGTTGTAACAACTAACGATAATGTTAGAATAACTGACTATAATGTTAGAACAATTGACGATAATGTTAGAACAACTGACGATAATGTTATAACAATTGACGATAATGTTAAAATAACTGACGATAATGTTATAACAATTGACGATAATGTTTGAACAACTGACGATAATGTTAGAACAACTGACTTACTTACTTAATCGTTCCCCTTCTACCGTGAGGTGTAGAGGTTTGGAAGAGAGAGCGCCAGATTATCCTTTCGGCTTAGAACAACTGACGATAATCTTAAACCAACTGACGATAATGTTAGAACAACTGACTGAAAATCGTAACATATTAGCAATAATCTTGACTAAAAATCGTAACATATTAGCAATTATTCTAACATAGAAATTATAAAATGCTAACTACTACATGTCAAAAGCACAACCAAGTTTGTAAATTGACTTGTCATAGATTCAGACACTTTACGAACGTAAATGTGCTGTTAAGGTGTTATTATACTGTAAGTATAACAAAAAGTGTATAAAATTCAGTTTGTTAATATCTTTTAAAGGTAAGAAAAAGGGTACCAAGCATGAGAAAATCAGGTGATGAACCAGTAGGAAATATAGAAATACTATCAACATGATGAATACCAATTTTAAACGATCTTTCCTCGTCATTTGTACAATGGATATCCGTATAGTGTGTACGATAATTCAAGAATGATATCGATGGCAAATATTTAGAGAATTAAACAGTTTTGGCAGCAAATCTCTCCAGTAATTTCGCGTGTTTCTCACATTTTGAATGTGCTCCATGGCACATTAATACATACAAATTTTCTTACTCCTCAGTTACATTATTTGTCTCATCCTTTCCCACCAGAGTCGCAATAATTCTCATGGAATTTTCCGGCCGTGAAGAAGATGAGGAAAACTCTGCGCCTGTTGGATCAGCACAAAACATGGTCCCAAAATACTTCGTGACGCCGGATGTCTATTTTTAGAAATATTCCTGCCCGTTGTTTTTCGGTAACACAATTTTCTCAATTTCTCTATTTATATAAAGCAGTTCGAGAAAGTACTGAATGAGTGACTCCTTCAAACGTCTATAAATAAATATTGTTATTATTAATCAGAGCTGACGTCATTGCACTCCAGGCAAACCCATGCGTGCTCAGTCTCCCTCAGCAAATGTCGAAAGCTATCGATTCCGTTCAACAATAACAACAACAACAATAACAACAAAGGCTGTTGAACAATAACCACAAGTAAAAGCTTCATCTGCAAATGTCTTAAAATTGCAAACATTTGATCAAGTTTAAAGCGTGAATGCCAAGTCAGATCCTATTTTCAAATTTGTATATCCTCACTTCTGTCTGTTGAATAAACATGAAGCAAGTATCAAAACACGCAGCATTAACTGCCATGGGACATTTGACTGATAAATATATTATAATTTCGAAAGACAAAATGTAATAAAATCAAATCAAAAATGATCAATAAACTATGTTACAGAAGAGAACAAAAGTTCCTATCCGCTATGAAGCCATATGTTGAACACGCCGAATCTCACACTTAGCTGTAATGTTACTGTGAATTACTTTTAGTGTTAAAGGGACGATTAAAGGTCAAGGTAGATCCTTAGCAGATACAGCCACAGGGGAGTGATGTGTTAGACTTTACCATACTAGGTCCAGCATCGAGAAGTGGGGTTAACAGTTCTCTTCCTCGCTGCTTTTTCCTTCCCTAACTCAAAGTCAAGCACCCATTTACAGCTGGTGTGACCGTGCGTGCTGGTGTGTTGTTGTTGTTATTGTTTAGTGGTAAGTCCGATCACCATCCCAACAGTGGGTAGTTGCACATGATGATGTTTCACGTACGAGTACATACATATAACACGATATAGAACTGATGCAGGATGATGAACTCGATGATAATGGACTTCACTAGAACAGCGGTGAAGTAAACAAAATAGTCATGTTTATTCACATGATGCACAAGGCACCAAAACCCGCTGTGCATGTAGGTAACATTTACGTGGACGGAGATTTATTCTTGACTGGCCACTCTGCTGCTGCATGTAATCCGACTTCTTATACAGCCGTTTCAATAGTGGTGATTATTTACAAAGTTGACCTTTCATTCCTCGTACCATGGGTTCTATTTATTGTCCCGTAAATCTCTTGTGAACACAAGAGTCAACCAAACTATGGCTTGTTGTCCACGATCTTCCCTATGGTGCTCACCATACAAACATTTTAATATATGCTAGAAAATATTCCCAAACCTTTGCTACTGCTACTTTTGACATCTTAAATCCAACTGACTCACTTCTTTCCTCAAGTTCCTATTACAACTTTATAAACTCACAACTCATTCATTGTCACGGACTGTTCGCTTCAGAAACCCGTGCATCTCACTTTCATTCCGACTTCATCCAAAACAAAACTCACCGAGACACCTAAGGGACACAATAATATTATAACCTCCCTTCGCTACATAAGTCCATATTCCATATATCCTTATTCCCATTAGTACATTCTATAAAGTTTTTTAAAAATCGTGAACCACATTTTGTTACATCGCGACTTTCATACTCAAAATCTAGTACTTTTCTCAAGGGGCACAACTTACAGAGTAGGCTCCCTTAGTCAAAAACTACAAACGTTCACTTTATTATTTCCCATGTCAACACAATATAACCGCACATCTTTTCCCATTCAGTTTTCATAAAGCACCATACTAAACCTCTCTACTGACTCCACAGCTCAATTCCCGGTTACACTGGGTAGACTGGAGTGTGTCTGTTCCGTGATTCGAACCCGACAACTTTACCGCGAGAGACCATCACTCTAACTACTCTGTCAATCGGACGCTCTAAAGGGACGATTACTTCTCTTTACTGTGACATTTGTTCCTTATAAATAAATAAATACACCAATACCTCGCTCTTTCGACAGGTTAGGGACCAGAGCTATGACGAAAGTCGAAAATCGACGAAAGTCGAAGCATAGCCTTTATTTAGCTTACAAATGCATTAGGGCCGCCAAGAAACGAAAATAACTAACTATATAACACTTGCGAATGCGTGCAACACCTAGATAAACAGAAATAAACATAAGAGTAAAGAAAATACAGTAATAAATTTTAAAAATACGTAAATAGCATCTTACCTTAAAATCATTCTTGAGCAAGTAGACGATGAATATATACAGTATGTACAGTTTTGAATGTTGGTAATTTAGGGGGATTCTAGACTTAGAAAACCAGATGGAGAAAATTGAGGTGGCTCATCTTCAGAACTGGAGGATTTCAATCTAATTCTTTTAGGAGAAGGGCACTTTGAAGGAGATCTAACTGGGGCTGGGGCTGATGTTGATGGCTCAAAATCTGAAGGGTTAGAGGGAGGGGTGACTGAAGTTGGTTGTGGCGGTTGCGTCTTGAAAAAGGAGAGCAAAGACGTTTACCTCATTGATGTCTTCTTCCTTTCCCTAAGAAGTTCTCTGTAACAGGCTATTTGGTGTTCTAGCCCACTATTTACTTTTGAACTTCTGTCGAAATTTATTCTACGTTGAAGATCTGCTGCTTTGTGTAGCCAACTTCTTCTATAATTGTTTCAAGCTTCACTTTAAATGCTCAAGCAGCTGCGGTATCTGCGCTAGCTGATTCTCCCTTCACTGCTATATTATGCAAATTTGACCTTTTCTTAAATTTCTCAAACCAGCCCCTGCTAGCTCCAAATGTCTCTTCAGCTGATGTCACTCCCTGTTCAGCCTTCATTGCATTAAATAAAGTTTGTGCTTTAGCCTGGATAAGATCTTGGATTAGAGGAATGTTGTGGCTGACTTGGTCTTCAATCCACACATTTAACACTTTCTCCATCTCACCAATTAAATTGTGCCGCTTTCTAATAAGTTTGGTATGCACTGGCGTAGCGTTTTTAATTTCCTCTAACACTTTAGCTCTGTTCTTTACAATTGTGCTAACTGTAGTGCTTGGTACACCTAGCCTGCGACCTATTTCAGCATTTAAGATGCCTTGTTCATTAAGCTTGATTAGCTTAAGCTTTTCTTGCAAATTGAGAACCTTATGGGTTCTTTTAACTTTGTCACTACACTTAGGACCCATTATGAATATATTAAAGCAGAAAAATAAGGAGTACTGTATAAGGCCTAATCACACAAAAAAGTACAGTATGAAAACTGTACACGTGTTGTATAATCACGATATGAACACTGTCATTAGACTGTTATCACTAAAATAACTATGAACTGTTTACAGTATAATCACAAAAATAATATAGTATGAATAGTTTTGTTATTTTAATCACAAAAATAAGTAGTATTAATACGTTTAATGACAAATATAAGAGATTCAATGCGGACAACTTAAAAAAAAACAGAGCACACCGAACGATTTCTGTTCAAAGACTGAACGACGAAAGAATCAAGATGACGCGCAGTTGTGACCAAATGCGACGAAAGAGCGAAGCGAGCGACGAAATTTGGAAACGTGGTTAGAATTGAAAACCGACGAAAGAGCGAAGCGACGAAAGTCGAAGCGACGAAAGTCGTGGTATTGGTGTAAGAGTAAAGAAATAACATATAAAAATAGGGAATCACGTTTAAATCATCGTGTAGAGAATAAGAAGTATTTAACGTAAAAAAAGAAAACACTGATCCACGCGAAGGAGATTATAGACTAAAGGATTATAGAACATATTATGCAGTGTAAACTTTACATGCACTAAAATTCTTGTTGTCCTTCCAATACCAGGGTCCTGTATTATGGAAAATCCCAGTATTTTTCCATTGCTATTCAATTAACTCTACTGAAAATTGTATAAACATAAATAACACATAAGGAAGGGAAACCCGAGGCCTGTAAACAGTAAATTAATATTAGACAAACATAAAGGTATGTTTTCAGGCACTCGTAAGAAATAAAGAAGTAGAACACTTGGACAACAGAAAAACAACAGACGTGAGTGGCTTACCCAGGGTTCGAAGCCCGTACCTTCCGTACGACAACTCCGCCTAGCTATCAAGCGAATCACACCGACCCCACGGCCAGCCAGGCATCCCCAAAAAAAAGATGCCTTGCTGGCCACCTATCAGTACGAAACACACAAGATAACACCGGAAGTATACAGTGGGCAACTCAGCCCTTAAATGACGCAATCACTTCTGTTGTTCTCCTATTAACAGTATGTGTCAGTCCAAACAAGACAAAGACCTTGATACTGGGTCCAGTAAATAGTAGAAGACTTAAGGACATTAGTATAGAACAGAGGGTAGGTTTCTGGTATTGTATAAACATAAATAACACATAAGGAAGCCCGAGGCCTGTAAACAGTAAATTAATATTAGACAAACGTAAAGGTATGTTTTCAGGCACTCGTAAGAAATAAAGAAGTAGAACACTTGGACAACAGAAAAACAACAGACGTGAGTGGCTTACCCAGGGTTCGAACCCCGTACCTTCCGTACGACAACTCCGCCTAGCTATCAAGCGAATCACACCGACCCCACGGCCAGCCAGGCATCCCCAAAAAAAGATGCCTTGCTGGCCACCTATCAGTACGAAACACACAAGATAACACCGGAAGTATACAGTGGGCAACTCAGCCCTTAAATGACGCAATCACTTCTGTTGTTCTCCTATTAACAGTATGTGTCAGTCCAAACAAGACAAAGACCTTGATACTGGGTCCAGTAAATAGTAGAAGACTTAAGGACATTAGTATAGAACAGAGGGTAGGTTTCTGGTATTGTATAAACATAAATAACACATAAGGAAGGGAAACCCGAGGCCTGTAAACAGTAAATTAATATTAGACAAACATAAAGGTATGTTTTCAGGCACTCGTAAGAAATAAAGAAGTAGAACACTTGGACAACAGAAAAACAACAGACGTGAGTGGCTTACCCAGGGTTCGAACCCCGTACCTTCCGTACGACAACTCCGCCTAGCTATCAAGCGAATCACACCGACCCCACGGCCAGCCAGGCATCCCCAAAAAAGATGCCTTGCTGGCCACCTATCAGTACGAAACACACAAGATAACACCGGAAGTATACAGTGGGCAACTCAGCCCTTAAATGACGCAATCACTTCTGTTGTTCTCCTATTAACAGTATGTGTCAGTCCAAACAAGACAAAGACCTTGATACTGGGTCCAGTAAATAGTAGAAGACTTAAGGACATTAGTATAGAACAGAGGGTAGGTTTCTGGTATTGTATAAACATAAATAACACATAAGGAAGGGAAACCCGAGGCCTGTAAACAGTAAATTAATATTAGACAAACATAAAGGTATGTTTTCAGGCACTCGTAAGAAATAAAGAAGTAGAACACTTGAACAACAGAAAAACAACAGACGTGAGTGGCTTACCCAGGGTTCGAACCCCGTACCTTCCGTACGACAACTCCGCCTAGCTATCAAGCGAATCACACCGACCCCACGGCCAGCCAGGCATCCCCAAAAAAAAGATGCCTTGCTGGCCACCTATCAGTACGAAACACACAAGATAACACCGGAAGTATACAGTGGGCAACTCAGCCCTTAAATGACGCAATCACTTCTGTTGTTCTCCTATTAACAGTATGTGTCAGTCCAAACAAGACAAAGACCTTGATACTGGGTCCAGTAAATAGTAGAAGACTTAAGGACATTAGTATAGAACAGAGGGTAGGTTTCTGGTATTGTATAAACATAAATAACACATAAGGAAGGGAAACCCGAGGCCTGTAAACAGTAAATTAATATTAGACAAACATAAAGGTATGTTTTCAGGCACTCGTAAGAAATAAAGAAGTAGAACACTTGGACAACAGAAAAACAACAGATGTGAGTGGCTTACCCAGGGTTCGAACCCCGTATCTTCCGTACGACAACTCCGCCTAGCTATCAAGCGAATCACACCGACCCCACGGCCAGCCAGGCATCCCCAAAAAAAGATGCCTTGCTGGCCACCTATCAGTACGAAACACACAAGATAACACCGGAAGTATACAGTGGGCAACTCAGCCCTTAAATGACGCAATCACTTCTGTTGTTCTCCTATTAACAGTATGTGTCAGTCCAAACAAGACAAAGACCTTGATACTGGGTCCAGTAAATAGTAGAAGACTTAAGGACATTAGTATAGAACAGAGGATAGGTTTCTGGTATTGTATAAACATAAATAACACATAAGGAAGGGAAACCCGAGGCCTGTAAACAGTAAATTAATATTAGACAAACATAAAGGTATGTTTTCAGGCACTCGTAAGAAATAAAGAAGTAGAACACTTGGACAACAGAAAAACAACAGACGTGAGTGGCTTACCCAGGGTTCGAAGCCCGTACCTTCCGTACGACAACTCCGCCTAGCTATCAAGCGAATCACACTGACCCCACGGCCAGCTAGGCATCCCCAAAAAAAAGATGCCTAGCTGGCTATTTATCAGTACGAAACACACAAGATAACACCGGAAGTATACAGTGGGCAACTCAGCCCTTAAATGACGCAATCACTTCTGTTGTTCTCCTATTAACAGTATGTGTCAGTCCAAACAAGACAAAGACCTTGATACTGGGTCCAGTAAATAGTAGAAGACTTAAGGACATTAGTATAGAACAGAGGGTAGGTTTCTGGTATTGTATAAACATAAATAACACATAAGGAAGGGAAACCCGAGGCCTGTAAACAGTAAATTAATATTAGACAAACATAAAGGTATGTTTTCAGGCACTCGTAAGAAATAAAGAAGTAGAACACTTGGACAACAGAAAAACAACAGACGTGAGTGGCTTACCCAGGGTTCGAACCCCGTACCTTCCGTACGACAACTCCGCCTAGCTATCAAGCGAATCACACTGACCCCACGGCCAGCCAGGCATCCCCAAAAAAAGATGCTTTGCTGGCTATTTATCAGTACGAAACACACAAGATAACACCGGAAGTATACAGTGGGCAACTCAGCCCTTAAATGACGCAATCACTTCTGTTGTTCTCCTATTAACAGTATGTGTCGTCCAAACAAGACAAAGACCTTGATACTGGGTCCAGTAAATAGTAGAAGACTTAAGGACATTAGTATAGAACAGAGGGTAGGTTTCTGGTATTGTATAAACATAAATAACACATAAGGAAGGGAAACCCGAGGCCTGTAAACAGTAAATTAATATTAGACAAACATAAAGGTATGTTTTCAGGCACTCGTAAGAAATAAAGAAGTAGAACACTTGGACAACAGAAAAACAACAGACGTGAGTGGCTTACCCAGGGTTCGAACCCCGTACCTTCCGTACGACAACTCCGCCTAGCTATCAAGCGAATCACACTGACCCCACGGCCAGCTAGGCATCCCCAAAAAAAGATGCTTTGCTGGCTATTTATCAGTACGAAACACACAAGATAACACCGGAAGTATACAGTGGGCAACTCAGCCCTTAAATGACGCAATCACTTCTGTTGTTCTCCTATTAACAGTATGTGTCAGTCCAAACAAGACAAAGACCTTGATACTGGGTCCAGTAAATAGTAGAAGACTTAAGGACATTAGTATAGAACAGAGGGTAGGTTTCTGGTATTGTATAAACATAAATAACACATAAGGAAGGGAAACCCGAGGCCTGTAAACAGTAAATTAATATTAGACAAACATAAAGGTATGTTTTCAGGCACTCGTAAGAAATAAAGAAGTAGAACACTTGGACAACAGAAAAACAACAGACGTGAGTGGCTTACCCAGGGTTCGAACCCCGTACCTTCCGTACGACAACTCCGCCTAGCTATCAAGCGAATCACACCGACCCCACGGCCAGCTAGGCATCCCCAAAAAAAGATGCTTTGCTGGCTATTTATCAGTACGAAACACACAAGATAACACCGGAAGTATACAGTGGGCAACTCAGCCCTTAAATGACGCAATCACTTCTGTTGTTCTCCTATTAACAGTATGTGTCAGTCCAAACAAGACAAAGACCTTGATACTGGGTCCAGTAAATAGTAGAAGACTTAAGGACATTAGTATAGAACAGAGGGTAGGTTTCTGGTATTGTATAAACATAAATAACACATAAGGAAGGGAAACCCGAGGCCTGTAAACAGTAAATTAATATTAGACAAACATAAAGGTATGTTTTCAGGCACTCGTAAGAAATAAAGAAGTAGAACACTTGGACAACAGAAAAACAACAGACGTGAGTGGCTTACCCAGGGTTCGAACCCCGTACCTTCCGTACGACAACTCCGCCTAGCTATCAAGCGAATCACACTGACCCCACGGCCAGCCAGGCATCCCCAAAAAAAAGATGCTTTGCTGGCTATTTATCAGTACGAAACACACAAGATAACACCGGAAGTATACAGTGGGCAACTCAGCCCTTAAATGACGCAATCACTTCTGTTGTTCTCCTATTAACAGTATGTGTCAGTCCAAACAAGACAAAGACCTTGATACTGGGTCCAGTAAATAGTAGAAGACTTAAGGACATTAGTATAGAACAGAGGGTAGGTTTCTGGTATTGTATAAACATAAATAACACATAAGGAAGGGAAACCCGAGGCCTGTAAACAGTAAATTAATATTAGACAAACATAAAGGTATGTTTTCAGGCACTCGTAAGAAATAAAGAAGTAGAACACTTGGACAACAGAAAAACAACAGACGTGAGTGGCTTACCCAGGGTTCGAACCCCGTACCTTCCGTACGACAACTCCGCCTAGCTATCAAGCGAATCACACTGACCCCACGGCCAGCTAGGCATCCCCAAAAAAAGATGCTTTGCTGGCTATTTATCAGTACGAAACACACAAGATAACACCGGAAGTATACAGTGGGCAACTCAGCCCTTAAATGACGCAATCACTTCTGTTGTTCTCCTATTAACAGTATGTGTCAGTCCAAACAAGACAAAGACCTTGATACTGGGTCCAGTAAATAGTAGAAGACTTAAGGACATTAGTATAGAACAGAGGGTAGGTTTCTGGTATTGTATAAACATAAATAACACATAAGGAAGGGAAACCCGAGGCCTGTAAACAGTAAATTAATATTAGACAAACATAAAGGTATGTTTTCAGGCACTCGTAAGAAATAAAGAAGTAGAACACTTGGACAACAGAAAAACAACAGACGTGAGTGGCTTACCCAGGGTTCGAACCCCGTACCTTCCGTACGACAACTCCGCCTAGCTATCAAGCGAATCACACTGACCCCACGGCCAGCTAGGCATCCCCAAAAAAAGATGCTTTTGCTGGCTATTTATCAGTACGAAACACACAAGAAAACACCGGAAGTATACAGTGGGCAACTCAGCCCTTAAATGACGCAATCACTTCTGTTGTTCTCCTATTAACAGTATGTGTCAGTCCAAACAAGACAAAGACCTTGATACTGGGTCCAGTAAATAGTACAAGACTTAAGGACATTAGTATAGAACAGAGGGTAGGTTTCTGGTATTGTATAAACATAAATAACACATAAGGAAGGGAAACCCGAGGCCTGTAAACAGTAAATTAATATTAGACAAACATAAAGGTATGTTTTCAGGCACTCGTAAGAAATAAAGAAGTAGAACACTTGGACAACAAGCTAGGCGGAGTTGTCGTACGGAAGGTACGGGGTTCGAACCCTGGGTAAGCCACTCACGTCTGTTGTTTTTTCTGTTGTCCAAGTGTTCTACTTCTTTATTTCTTACGAGTGCCTGAAAACATACCTTTATGTTTGTCTAATATTAATTTACTGTTTACAGGCCTTGGGTTTCCCTTCCTTATGTGTTATTTATGTTTATACAATACCAGAAACCTACCCTCTGTTCTATACTAATGTCCTTAAGTCTTCTACTATTTACTGGACCCAGTATCAAGGTCTTTGTCTTGTTTGGACTGACACATACTGTTAATAGGAGAACAAAAGAAGTGATTGCGTCATTTAAGGGCTGAGTTGCCCACTGTATACTTCCGGTGTTATCTTGTGTGTTTCGTACTGATAAATAGCCAGCAAAGCATCTTTTTTGGGATGCCTGGCTGGCCGTGGGGTCAGTGTGATTCGCTTGATAGCTAGGCGGAGTTGTCGTACGGAAGGTACGGGGTTCGAACCCTGGGTAAGCCACTCACGTCTGTTGTTTTTCTGTTGTCCAAGTGTTCTACTTCTTTATTTCTTACGAGTGCCTGAAAACATACCTTTATGTTTGTCTAATATTAATTTACTGTTTACAGGCCTCGGGTTTCCCTTCCTTATGTGTTATTTATGTTTATACAATACCAGAAACCTACCCTCTGTTCTATACTAATGGCCTTAAGTCTTCTACTATTTACTGGACCCAGTATCAAGGTCTTTGTCTTGTTTGGACTGACACATACTGTTAATAGGAGAACAACAGAAGTGATTGCGTCATTTAAGGGCTGAGTTGCCCACTGTATACTTCCGGTGTTATCTTGTGTGTTTCGTACTGATAAATAGCCAGCAAAGCATCTTTTTTTGGGGATGCCTGGCTGGCCGTGGGGTCAGTGTGATTCGCTTGATAGCTAGGCGGAGTTGTCGTACGGAAGGTACGGGGTTCGAACCCTGGGTAAGCCACTCACGTCTGTTGTTTTTCTGTTGTCCAAGTGTTCTACTTCTTTATTTCTTACGAGTGCCTGAAAACATACCTTTATGTTTGTCTAATTAATTTACTGTTTACAGGCACCCTCTGTTCTATACTAATGTCCTTAAGTCTTCTACTATTTACTGGACCCAGTATCAAGGTCTTTGTCTTGTTTGGACTGACACATACTGTTAATAGGAGAACAACAGAAGTGATTGCGTCATTTAAGGGCTGAGTTGCCCACTGTATACTTCCGGTGTTATCTTGTGTGTTTCGTACTGATAAATAGCCCGCAAGGCATCTTTTTTTTTGGGGATGCCTAGCTGGCCGTGGGGTCAGTGTGATTCGCTTGATAGCTAGGCGGAGTTGTCGTACGGAAGGTACGGGGTTCGATCCCTGGGTAAGCCACTCACGTCTGTTGTTTTTCTGTTGTCCAAGTGTTCTACTTCTTTATTTCTTACGAGTGCCTGAAAACATACCTTTATGTTTGTCTAATATTAATTTACTGTTTACAGGCCTCGGGTTTCCCTTCCTTATGTGTTATTTATGTTTATACAATACCAGAAACCTACCCTCTGTTCTATACTAATGTCCTTAAGTCTTCTACTATTTACTGGACCCAGTATCAAGGTCTTTGTCTTGTTTGGACTGACACATACTGTTAATAGGAGAACAACAGAAGTGATTGCGTCATTTAAGGGCTGAGTTGCCCACTGTATACTTCCGGGGGTATCTTGTGTGTTTCGTACTGATAGGTGGCCAGCAAGGCATCTTTTTTTGGGGATGCCTGGCTGGCCGTGGGGTCGGTGTGATTCGCTTGATAGCTAGGCGGAGTTGTCGTACGGAAGGTACGGGGTTCGAACCCTGGGTAAGCCACTCACGTCTGTTGTTTTTCTGTTGTCCAAGTGTTCTACTTCTTTATTTCTTACGAGTGCCTGAAAACATACCTTTATGTTTGTCTAATATTAATTTACTGTTTACAGGCCTCGGGTTTCCCTTCCTTATGTGTTATTTATGTTTATACAATACAAGAAACCTACCCTCTGTTCTATACTAATGTCCTTAAGTCTTCTACTATTTACTGGACCCAGTATCAAGGTCTTTGTCTTGTTTGGACTGACACATACTGTTAATAGGAGAACAACAGAAGTGATTGCGTCATTTAAGGGCTGAGTTGCCCACTGTATACTTCCGGTGTTATCTTGTGTGTTTCGTACTGATAAGTAGCCAGCAAAGCATCTTTTTTTGGGGATGCCTAGCTGGCCGTGGGGTCAGTGTGATTCGCTTGATAGCTAGGCGGAGTTGTCGTACGGAAGGTACGGGGTTCGAACCCTGGGTAAGCCACTCACGTCTGTTGTTTTTCTGTTGTCCAAAGTGTTCTACTTCTTTATTTCTTACGAGTGCCTGAAAACATACCTTTATGTTTGTCTAATATTAATTTACTGTTTACAGGCCTCGGGTTTCCCTTCCTTATGTGTTATTTATGTTTATACAATACCAGAAACCTACCCTCTGTTTTATACTAATGTCCTTAAGTCTTCTATAATTAACTGGACCCAGTATCAAGGTCTTTGTCTTGTTTGGACTGACACATACTGTTAATAGGAGAACAACAGAAGTGATTGCGTCATTTAAGGGCTGAGTTGCCCACTGTATACTTCCGGTGTTATCTTGTGTGTTTCGTACTGATAAATAGCCAGCAAAGCATCTTTTTTTGGGGATGCCTAGGTGGCCGTGGGGTCAGTGTGATTCGCTTGATAGCTAGGCGGAGTTGTCGTACGGAAGGTACGGGGTTCGAACCCTGGGTAAGCCACTCACGTCTGTTGTTTTTCTGTTGTCCAAGTGTTCTACTTCTTTATTTCTTACGAGTGCCTGAAAACATACCTTTATGTTTGTCTAATATTAATTTACTGTTTACAGGCCTCGGGTTTCCCTTCCTTATGTGTTATTTATGTTTATACAATACCAGAAACCTACCCTCTGTTCTATACTAATGTCCTTAAGTCTTCTACTATTTACTGGACCCAGTATCAAGGTCTTTGTCTTGTTTGGACTGACACATACTGTTAATAGGAGAACAACAGAAGTGATTGCGTCATTTAAGGGCTGAGTTGCCCACTGTATACTTCCGGTGTTATCTTGTGTGTTTCGTACTGATAAATGGCCAGCAAAAGCATCTTTTTTTTGGGGATGCCTAGCTGGCCGTGGGGTCAGTGTGATTCGCTTGATAGCTAGGCGGAGTTGTCGTACGGAAGGTACGGGGTTCGAACCCTGGGTAAGCCACTCACGTCTGTTGTTTTTTCTGTTGTCCAAGTGTTCTACTTCTTTATTTCTTACGAGTGCCTGAAAACATACCTTTATGTTTGTCTAATATTAATTTACTGTTTACAGGCCTCGGGTTTCCCTTCCTTATGTGTTATTTATGTTTATACAATACCAGAAACCTACCCTCTGTTCTATACTAATGTCCTTAAGTCTTCTACTATTTACTGGACCCAGTATCAAGGTCTTTGTCTTGTTTGGACTGACACATACTGTTAATAGGAGAACAACAGAAGTGATTGCGTCATTTAAGGGCTGAGTTGCCCACTGTATACTTCCGGTGTTATCTTGTGTGTTTCGTACTGATAAACGGCCAGCAAAGCATCTTTTATGGGGATGCCTTGCTGGCCGTGGGGTCAGTGTGATTCGCTTGATAGCTAGGCGGAGTTGTCGTACGGAAGGTACGGGGTTCGAACCCTGGGTAAGCCACTCACGTCTGTTGTTTTTCTGTTGTCCAAGTGTTCTACTTCTTTATTTCTTACGAGTGCCTGAAAACATACCTTTATGTTTGTCTAATATTAATTTACTGTTTACAGGCCTCGGGTTTCCCTTCCTTATGTGTTATTTATGTTTATACAATACCAGAAACCTACCCTCTGTTCTATACTAATGTCCTTAAGTCTTCTACTATTTACTGGACCCAGTATCAAGGTCTTTGTCTTGTTTGGACTGACACATACTGTTAATAGGAGAACAACAGAAGTGATTGCGTCATTTAAGGGCTGAGTTGCCCACTGTATACTTCCGGTGTTATCTTGTGTGTTTCGTACTGATAAATAGCCAGCAAGGCATCTTTTTTGGGGATGCCTGGCTGGCCGTGGGGTCAGTGTGATTCGCTTGATAGCTAGGCGGAGTTGTCGTACGGAAGGTACGGGGTTCGAACCCTGGGTAAGCCACTCACGTCTGTTGTTTTTCTGTTGTCCAAGTGTTCTACTTCTTTATTTCTACGAGTGCCTGAAAACATACCTTTATGTTTGTCTAATATTAATTTACTGTTTACAGGCCTCGGGTTTCCCTTCCTTATGTGTTATTGATGTTTATACAATACCAGAAACCTACCCTCTGTTCTATACTAATGTCCTTAAGTCTTCTACTATTTACTGGACCCAGTATCAAGGTCTTTGTCTTGTTTGGACTGACACATACTGTTAATAGGAGAACAACAGAAGTGATTGCGCCATTTAAGGGCTGAGTTGCCCACTGTATACTTCCGGTGTTATCTTGTGTGTTTCGTACTGATAGGTGGCCAGCAAGGCATCTTTTTTTGGGGATGCCTGGCTGGCCGTGGGGTCGGTGTGATTCGCTTGATAGCTAGGCGGAGTTGTCGTACGGAAGGTACGGGGTTCGAACCCTGGGTAAGCCACTCACGTCTGTTGTTTTTCTGTTGTCCAAGTGTTCTACTTCTTTATTTCTTACGAGTGCCTGAAAACATACCTTTATGTTTGTCTAATATTAATTTACTGAAAATTGTACTCAAAACGTCAGCTTTACCGATCGATATTTTTTCTCTTTAACTTCGTATTGCAGCGCGGAAATCAATTGATTCCCAAGACATGAATCTCCGTTTTCATTGTCTCTTTTATTTATTCAATTAAAATTGTGGGTCTGATGTTTTTATGTCAAAGCTTTGCCTGTTGTATTGCCCCCTTTGTGAATTTCGTCTAACTGCAAGTTGTAAAGTAAACATTTATGCGTCTTTTGGATCAGTGTTTGTCGTTTTGGATTATATTACTCTACCTTAATCTTTCCCTGCTGGCGTTTCTGTTTACTAAGTTTCCTATGTGTGTGTTTCCGGCCTATGCAGGAGACCTTAGTAAAATCTTTCATGAAAATTCTCGATCATAATTATTCTTAAATTCAGAGGATGTCAAATAGTCTTCGAATTACCTTAAAATATGTAACATTATTTACACTTCTCCTTTATTTTTAACGAAATTCAGGAGCAGTAACACAAAAATAGTCCCACAAGCTTGGAAAAATGTTTGCAATCAAAAATGCAGTCTTTAAGTCTGGTCTCTAGGTTAAGTGGGAAGAAAAGTTGACATTTATTTGAAGGGTGTCGCAAAATAGTAATGAAATTTCCAGATATTATATAAGAAAAGTAATTATGTCAATAATTACTCATTTATTAAAACCAGGGGTGAGTGAACTTTATGGGAGACGGAGCGAGATGAAACAAGAGGCAGTTTCACTGAGGTCTAGAGTTCGAGGCGTCATACTAATGTTTTTTAAATTTTTTTAATTTTAATTCTTTGAATATGAACTGCTCAAGTTGTCATTAAACCTTTATTTCCTTTTTTTTTAATTTCTGCATTACTTATTTATAGTCTTGTTCAGTAGAGATACATTATTATTTCATCCACTCATTAAAGCTTATGCATTCTGCAGTTTTGATTTGTTGAAAGTTCCCACTGTTTAAAGACCAAAAAGATTTATGAAAACAATGTACAGTGGAATCTCAATATATGCGAACTCAATTTGCGCAAATTCTAAATAACGCGAGCGAGGAAAATGCGAAAAAGGTCGATACCACATGGATAACTCTCATAGATGACGCCACTATCGCACACAATCACATTTTTACACCTCAAAGATGTGTCATACTACAGAAGTGCGCAAGAAATTATTATTTCATTTTCCCTCAAGAATGTACGGATATAACCGAGAATGTGTTTATGTAATTTGTGTATTGATGTTTAATGACACATTCAAAAATGCAGATTAATTGTTGATGAACACATGAGTGAGTGTCGGGATACAGAATGAAAGATAAAGGGCTGGATGGTCGGACAGACATGAGTTTTTTACTCTTTTAAATAATTGTTACGGTAGTTTTATTGATATCGTCTGCTAGAATTGGCAGTGCGCATTTTAGGGTCAATGGAATTAATATAAATTGATTTTTTATACTTCACGGATTAATGAACGTGAAATACACGGTCAAATTATGACGTGTTAGCGTCGATAAGGTCACGCTTCGTGACTTAGTTACTGTACCCTTGTTACGTTGTCCTTCAAGCCTTAAAGTCGTGTTTTTTCCTCCTTCCAAAGTTGATAGGCTTTGCTAATAGCCATATTTATGTAAAGTGATACCAGGACTTAGGGTCAGTCCAGATAATAGTATATACGAGTGAATTCATAAAGGATAGTGATTAACCTGCGTTACGGAAGGATATTTGATAAGTAATTTGATTATTTTCGTCAAGACTCATGCGCTCATTTCTGGCTGTCTGGATCCCAGCAGCACATGTATACAGCCATGATGTTCTGTTGACATGAATTCAATATGACACGGACGGATAAGAATATATATGCAAGTAAATTCTAATGAACTGTATGTGAATGTTATACCTACGTGAAGTGTCTTCGTGTGTGAATTTGTAATAAATCATGGACTCCAATTCGAAGACTTATCCACATCAATACGTTACGGCTGTTTGTTGCATTGACAATGTTGATTATTATTGTAGTGAAGAACTCTTCCGATAAGAAGATATATAATATAATAATGAGCTCCGAAAGGAACCAATGTCTTCTTGGACATTCAACACGTAATGAGTCCATATAACGTTGACCCTCATTTGAAGATTATAAACGAACGAAGCACACATTCGCGATTCAACAAAATACAGAACCAGCTCTGAACCAGCCTACCTTACCAGCTACCTCATCAGCTGGTGGCCAGTAGTGGTCGTGGAATTATAATCTAATCGTCAAAATTATCAAAGAATACCGAGTTCAGATGAAAAATTCCCTTCGAGCGAAAATGGACACTTTTTGCGTGTACACCTATGACATCACACGCCCTTAACTACAAGATGACTCGTCAGAATGGCAGCCGCTTTTCAACGACTTTCAAGTAGAATTTTCAAAATAAGGCTTCAATCAACATTGAAAACTAGATTCAACCAGCATTATCAGGCAATATGAGCTCTTCAGTCTGTTGGCGAAGCAGGCACTGTACGAATTTATCTAGGCTAAAAGCTAAGTAATTGTTTTCGCTGTACGCTGTCATGTCCTCTTTGCTATTTCGCCGACATGTCTTTTGCAAATCATTGTTTAATGTTGATTGTGATTTTCATATGTATTATGTTGTATCATACATGTTAGTGGGTGGTTGGCGAGGCGAATTGAAACTGAATTTATGTCTTCTTTTTAGAACGACCGATTCAGTTTCGATTGTTCTGTAGGGCCTTTAAATAATCGCATTTGGCGAAGAACCCCATTGATGATTATGCCGATGGGTTGTTTGTTCGCAGTTGCTATTATTTGACATTACATGTTAGGTGTCCAGTTTCTGTGAATAACTGGTGTATTTTATTGTATTCAGTTTCATTTTATTAAGTTCTGTAATAATGTTCGTAATCTATCCCGTCAATTATGATCTTTCTATCACTTATTTCATAGATTTTGTATTAACCGTTATGAGTCCATTGTGACGTCACTGATTTTTGAGTACATGTTTCATCTTGACCTAGTTCAATCCTTGACCTTCTTAGTGTACTTCCGATTTTTTTCTTCTTAGTTTATAGATTCATTTTAGGTCTGAAATTGTCAGTTTGTAATGTGTTAATGTTCTGTACAGTTTAGTTTATTGTTCGTCTTAGTTATTCATTTCATATATTAATGATATAATAATGTTATAAATTTATTATTAATAGAATAATACAATAATTTGATTAATTTTTACCAAATCATTTGATGACTTAGGTGATGTCATCTAGTTGCAGTAGCAGTCCAATATACTATTGAAGCATATTGTAGATTATGACGAGGGCATAATAGCATAATATATATTGATAAATAACTTTGGTTTATGGTTTGCCTTGAATAGGACAGACATATTAGATAATTAGTACATTTTCATAGTACTGCAGTGTGCACTGATCACATGTATATGATTAAATAACATAATTATGGAGGGATAATACTCATAATTATTGGAGAATAATATTAGATGCATGATATAAATTCAGCATCATAAATTAATAAGGGTATACTACATTCGTATAAGGTAATGATTATACATTATTGATTTAAATTATTTAGTTACAAAATATTTGTGGAACTTACAACTAATAATACAATAATATCATAGCTGTTGATATTGCGTTTTCATACATTGAGTAAGTACAAATAACTAAATAGATTCTATTGGTGATTACTATACATTAGTGATTGAATACTTAAAAATTTAATGTCAAGATGCTTAACTTAGACTAATTTATTAAAAACGGGAAAGATTTTGGTAAAAAAGGAGATGCTCTCGAAGCTTATGCAGAGGCGGAACTTGCAAAATATAAAGAAGAGCTTAGACGAGAAGAAGAAGAACGTGAACTTAAGTTAAAAAAGCAAAGAGAAATTGTTAGACGAGAAGAAGAACGTAAACTTAAGTTAAAAAAGCAAAGAGAAATTGTTAGACGAGAAGAAGAAGAACGTGAACTTAAGTTAGAAAAGCAAAGAGAAATTGCTAGATGAGAAAAAGAAGAACTTAGACAAGAAGAAGAGAATAAAATGAAACGAAAGGAAATTATAAGGCAACAAGAAATGGAATTGGCACGTCTTAAGTGGGAAACTGCAAGATTTCAGGCACAAAGTGATAATAGGAGCCAGAATGATAATTCTCAGAATAGATCTTCATCCAATCAAAATAAACCTTATTATAACTTTAAATTACTACATTTTAAATTGAACTTCGACGACCTTTCATCATACCTGTCACGTTTTGAACAGGTATGCATAACAAATAACTTACCTAAACAAGCATGGGCACTTAAACTAAACGAATTCCTAGATGGTGAACCATTAACTGCAGCTCAGAACGTTGATCCAACAATAGCTGGTGATTATGACGCCATTAAATCATTATTATTACGACGTTTCCATTTGGACAAAGAGGGTTGTAGATTACGTTTTAAGAGTATTTTTCCAGATTCCAATAAAGACTTTGCATGTTTTATTGCGAACATACGCAATACTTTTAACAGATGGGTAGAACTGACAGATGTAAACAAATCATATGACAAACTAGTTGATTTGTTACTGAGGGATAAAGTGTTATCCTCTGTCAGCCCACCGTTCTTGGCTTATTTGCAAGAACGAAAACCATCTACGATTGATGATTTGGAAAAAGTGGCAATAAATTATTGTACCCCCATCCGAATGCGAGCATTTCTAACTCTTTAATAAGAGAACCTCTACCGGTGGCCTCCAGTATGTCATACCATAGTCATGACAAACCAAGAACACGCCAAATAATTATAATAATAAGAGTGATTTTAATATAGGAAGACCACAGAATAGGAATCAATCACCTCAGTTTAGATACAACAATGGTCAACACAATGCAAATCTTAACCGATCATACAATTCTAATATTAGTAATAGTTGGAACAACTATAATCAAGGCTCGAGACACAGAGATAACAGTCATTACAGGGGACAACGAAATAATTCCAATGATTATTCTCGTCAGCGGTCCCAGTCTCGTAGATCCTCTCATTATGATCACCATACAGGGGCAGCAGTTACTAATAATACTACCCCAGATGTTCCACAAAACGATAAAGTAATACAATCTTCTGCTACATGTTACGCTATGAATTATAACGTGGCAAATAGTTGCCCAGAATGTAATCTTGTATTTCAGAAGGCAAAGGAGACAGTATTGAACTGCGGACATATTCTACCAGAAGTAGGTCTTGCAGCCAATGATGGAACAAGCTCTCTGATATTTAACAGAGGGATAGTAAATGGTGCTATAGTCTCTGTTTTGAGAGATTCCGGATTTACGACTATTGGAGTTCGACAATCATTGATCCATCCAAGTTGTGCGACAGGGGAATATGTCAGGTGCATGACATTTGGTGGGACTGTAGAATGTTACCCCACTGCTATAATACATGTTAACACACCTTTTTTCACAGGTAATATTAAGGTATGCATGTTGAAAAATCCTATTGCAGATCTTATGGTTGGTCGCATTCATGGCAGTAGAGATTGCACCCCAGAAGAAATTATCGAATGGGAGAAACACAATCTGTGCACTGGAAATGCAGTGACAACTAGAGCACAGACTAAAATTGTAGAGAGTGTCGACACTGAAAAGGTGGAACCAGACAAACATGAAGATATTGAGGTTCATTCTCCTATTGACAGAGCTACGTTTGCAAGAAGACAGAAGGAAAACAAATCTTTAAAAAAAATTTTTGCCCAGGTGAATAAGTTTGATAATCTTACCTCGAGTAATAAAGACAAACATTGGTTTATTATCAAAAATAATATATTAATTAGATGTTTGATGGACAGTTCTCAGGTAAAACAACAAGTCATGGTACCTTCGGCATTTAGACACTATATTCTTCAACACGCACATGATTCCAATGCGCAGGTCACATGGGATATACTCGAACACGTTCTCGAGTATTATCTTCATTCTTTTGGCCAGGTATTTCACGAGATATATCACAGTATGTACGCTCTTGTACGATATGCCAGAAAGTTAAAGCACGCGGAGCTTTTCACACGGCTCCTATTCAGGCTTGTGATATTTCAGTGCGACCTTTTGACAAAATGGCCATAGATATCATTGGTCCACTCTTACCTTCGGCCAGAGGACATAGATTCGTCCTCACTTGCATTGATTTATGCACACGATGGCCAGAAGCAATACCACTGAAGACCACCACTACAGCAGATGTAGCTGATGCACTACATCTTATTTTATCTAGGGTAGGTTTCCTTAGAAAGTTATTGTCAGATCATGGATCTCAATTCATATCTGATACTATGGAAGAGGTAATGAAGACATGGTACATAGATAGGAATCTTAGTAGTATTTATCATCCTATGAGTAATGGTGCGGTGGAACGGCTTAACCGTACACTTAAAACCCTATTACATAAGGTTACAGTTAAACATCCTCAGGACTAGGACAGAGCACTCCCAGCTATCCTGTTCGCCTATCGAGAGGTGCCAAATGAACAAACAGGCTTCTCTCCGTTTTAATTAGTTTTCAACGCTCCACCAAGAAGTCCTATGGGACTCATAAAAGACTTACTAATTGACGCCGAGATGACTCAGGATACCCAGTCATCCTACGAGTACGTAATTAATCTTCGTAAGAATATCATTGAATCTTGCCAGTTGGCAACAGCTTCTTCAGAGGCTGCGAAAGCTAAGGCTCGGACCTTACAAAATAGAACTAGACGATTACGTCAACTATTTCCAGACGATGAGGCTTATGTGTTACTTCCACATAATGACAATAAATTACTTATATCATGGAATGGTCCTTACAAGGTTATTGACAGGATTTCTGACGTTGACTACGTCTTAGACATTAAGGGACACAGAAAAATATACCATATAAACATGCTCAAACAATTTCACACTCGTCCAGAACACTTGCAATCTATTTTCCACGAATTAGATGACACAGTAGTACCAAATTGTCATTATACTAATCTATCAGTGATTCATGAAAAAGAATCTTCTTTTCCTGAGGTACAGATGTCTTTACCTGTACCTGTATTACAACCTATGGAATCTTGGCGGGATGTAACCATCTCTTCGTCGGTTACACCGCAACAGCTTCATCAGATTGCTGATCTCTTACAATCATTTTCAGATGTGCTGACAGACGTACCTGATCGCACATTAGTGATTACTCACGACATCACTCTTAAAGATGATACACCAATTCGTGTACATCCCTATTCTGTCCCATTACACTTTCTCAGCAAAACGACTCAGGAACTTGAGCAGATGTTGTCGTTAGGTATTATGGAGACTAGAACCTCACCATTTTCGTCACCTTTAGTCATTGTCCGAAAGAAGGACAACAACATTCGCTTATGCGTTGACTATAGGAAGCTAAATGCTCAGACCATAGCTGACAGTGAACCACATCCCATTATTGACGACTTACTTTCTCGTCTATCCAATGCAACACTTTTCACTAAAATAGATCTAACTAAAGGTTATTGGCAGATACCACTAACCGAAAAGGCCAAATACTACACAGCGTTTTCCACTCCACAAGGTCTTTACCAGTGGAATGTGATGCCTTTTGGGCTTATGAACGCTCCTGCTACCTTTATTCGCATGATGCGAACAATTGCATCAGGTAGACCTGACATCATTACATACATTGACGACATATGTTTATTTAATTCATCATTTGAGGAACATTTTTCGGGGCTTAGATGTGTTTTGGAGATATTAAGAGAAAACCATTTAACCGCTAAACCTACGAAAATACAAATAGCATTTCAGGAGATAACCTTCCTGGGACATATTATTGGGGCTGGACGTATTCAAACTGTTCCCAGTACGGTATCTAAAATTTTAAAGTTATCGGTTCCACAAACGAAGAAACAGGTTAGGAGTGTATTAGGTCTAGTCCAATACTGCAGTAGATTCGTACCTAACTTATCATCCATCACGGCTGTCTTGTCATCATTGTTAAAAAAGGACATGCCGTTGAAAGTAAATTGGACTGACGAATGCGACAAAATTTTTCGCATGATACTAACCATCTTCTCAAATCCACCAATTTTGAGATTACCAGATACTTCTAAAAAGTTTTTTCTTCGTACAGATGCCAGTAATTACGGTATCGGAGCTTGTTTGCTTCAACATCACGACGATATACTTCATCCAACGATGTACATCTCAAGAAAACTGAAGTTACCTGAAACAAAATATTCTACTGTGGACAAGGAAGTACTGGCAGTAGTTTGGGCAATTAATAAACTTGAGAAATTTTTGTTGGGAGCACCTTTCGTGATCCAAACGGATCAGAAGGCGGTGGCATCGTTACGTCGCTCTAACCACAAAAGCCTTTAAACTTGCCAGATTTTCGATTCTATTACAACCTTATGACTTTGTCATCGAAGCCATACCGGGACAAGAAAATATATTAGCGGATGCACTTTCAAGACACCCTACTGAAGTCGAATAGTAATTGTCCACAAGTTAAAAGATTGAAGACTGAACAAGATTGACTCTGGAACTCTCACTTATTCCTGCGTTACAAAATTGATATGAACCACCTCCATACGGAAAAACACTTCGAATAATTTGCAGGGAATCAGTCAATAAGTACAATCTCTGAAAGAAATTGTTTGTGACATATTTCATTGGTTCCTTTTAACATTTGGACTTTGGTTAGTGTCCAATCGTGTTACAACTCGTTACCAGATAGTCGGGAAAAGTATCTGAATCCATGCTGCAAAAGTTTAAATCTATTCAAGAACAAAACATATTTGAACAGTATGACATTTTTTCTCCAATGGAACTTTCCATAAACTCTCAAAGGACATAACGACGGCTGGATCTTCATATCCAACATGATTAAGTTTAATAGTTATTAAATTAATAAAGAATATAATAAAATTGAAGTGTGATAAATAATAAAAAAATAAAAGAAGAAAATCTGTCAAAAGAAAGAAAAGATGAAAAAAAACAAAATAATATCACACAAGCGAATACTCTAAATATTTTATTTATGAATGTGATAGCTGTTATGTGCATTTAGTTAAGATGTTCACATGAAATGTATGAATATTTTTTTTCTTTTATTAAGTCATTAAGTTAATTATTTAGTAATTACTTGACACACATAATTAAGTTTAAACACACATATTTAAATTAATTTATACTTTATCTTTTTCTTTACTTTACTTGTCCTTACTTCTCATATATTTTGTTATGACATTATCTCTCAGGTTATTAATTAGATGTTAATTAATTAATACCCTACATACTTATTATAATTAGTTAGTTAAATTTTAATTAGTTAGAATAATTTTCTTTACATAACACTTCATTATTCACTCACAACAGTCTTTAAGTTCAGTAGATAATTATTTAGCGACAGTTGACACCCCTTTGTTTGATAATGTTATATGACTGATATATTATCGACATGACCACGACACTGTTCTATACAGAACATCGTAGGCCATATGTCGGGTTTTTGTTGAATTTTTCATATGGTTGACTAAAATAGTTCAAAAAAATCTATCTAATAGATTTTTTTTCCCCGGCGGGCAGGGAATTGTTACGGTAGTTTTATTGATATCGTCTGCTAGAATTGGCAGTGCGCATTTTAGGGCCAATGGAATTAATATAAATTGATTTTTTATACTTCACGGATTAATGAACGCAAAATATACGGTCAAATTATGACGTGTTAGCGTCGATAAGGTCACGCTTCGTGACTTAGTTACTGTACCCTTGTTACGTTGTCCATCAAGCCGTAAAGTCGTGTTTTTACCTCCTTCCAAGGTTGATAGGCTTTGCTAATAGCCATATTTATGTAAAGTGATACCAGGACTTAGGGTCAGTCCAGATAATAGTATATACGAGTGAATTCATAAAGGTTAGTGATTAACCTGCGTTACGGAAGGATATTTGATAAGTAATTTGATTATTTTCGTCAAGACTCATGCGCTCATTTCTGGCTGTCTGGATCCCAGCAGCACATGTATACAGCCATGATGTTCTGTTGACATGAATTCAATATGACACGGACGGATAAGAATATATATGCAAGTAAATTCTAATGAACTGTATGTGAATGTTATACCTACGTGAAATGTCTTCCTGTGTGAATTTGTAATAAATCATGGACTCCAATTCGAAGACTTATCCACATCGATACGTTACGGCTGTTTGTTGCATTGACAATGTTGATTATTATTGTAGTGAAGAACTCTTCCGATAAGAAGATATATAATATAATAATGAGCTCCGAAAGGAACCAATGTCTTCTTGGACATTCAACACGTAATGAGTCCATATAACGTTGACCCTCATTTGAAGATTAT
The DNA here is from genome assembly GCA_024509875.1 of Oreohelix idahoensis. Classification (NCBI taxonomy): domain Eukaryota; kingdom Metazoa; phylum Mollusca; class Gastropoda; order Stylommatophora; family Oreohelicidae; genus Oreohelix; species Oreohelix idahoensis. The sequence goes on along the minus strand of JAMPIV010007927.1, from coordinate 116,734 downwards.
AAACGAACGAAGCACACATTCGCGATTCAACAAAATACAGAACCAGCTCTGAACCAGCCTAACTTACCAGCTACCTCATCAATAATGTTATGTCCATCTATCTCTCCTACTGATTCTGCTCTTGGGTTAAGGAGTGCAAAGAAATAACACCAAGTCTCACCTCCTTCAATAGCAGACTGTCAAATACCTTCATGAGGTCTTATTGGGCAAATTATCCAGACCTAAAGGTCTTTAATATTTGGACATGCGCCCTAATATAACCGACTAGGTTGAACGGAACGCGCCTCGCCAAAACGAGGCAACATTTTATATAAAAAAAAAAAAAGTTCTGATACGATGCCAACTAATCTGATTATGTTTGAAATCATAATTTACTGTACGTGTTTTTTTTTAAAATTAATTTTTATTTAATTTTTATTTTTTATTTAATTTTTTTTTATTAATTTTAAAAAAAATTAAATTAAATTTTTTTAAAAATTAAAATGTTTGTTTAATGAACAATACTTAATTTTGATTATGACTGCATACTGTAAACGTACGCTGTTATATTACCTTTATAATGTTGCATGCCTTTATATTCATGCTTTAAGTAACATGTGGGAATGAAAGGATATAATATGCAAGATAAATGAGAGTGGAAGGGCAGAATGTTAGACGGGCCTGCGCGCCCAGTTCTTAACCCTTCGATAATAAAGTTTGTTCGTTCGTTCGTTGTAAAAGGAAAATTAACCTTCTAGTTTGAGGAGTGTCTGGAATCAAATAGACATGGCATTTAAGGTTTTATACATTGGGAAGTCGCCGTGGAATATGTATTATCATCAGATCGATCCATTCTACATTAACTTGTAGGACGAGGTATTATCATCAGATCGATCACATCTACATTTACTTCTAGATCGATTTCTGACTATCGAATCAATCAGTTCTACATTCAGTGATGTGTTGATATCTTACCATCAGGTCGATCACTTCTACATTTACTTGTAGGTCGATGTCTTATCATCAGATGGATAACTTTTACATTTATTCCTAGATCAATTTCTTATCATTTCTTTCCACAAATTCAATTCTATTAATTTTCACTGAACAATCTCTTGATAATATCTTTGCAACTCCTTTTAAAACAGAATAAACATTGTATTATCAACTGACGCGGACATTTGTTAAAGCGTACGATTCTCTTAATACATATACAATGTCGCTGAATGTAATTATTTTGAATAAATATCAGTTGTGGAAAAAAAAAAAAAAAACCACCAAACATTGCAAACAAAATAATCTCAAAATAGTTTCTTCTTTTGGAAGACGCCGCAGATCTCCAGTGACCACAAACGGGCAAATAAAGTTTCACCAAATCACTGACGACTGGCATTAAATAAGTGAGCCTAGCTCTATGTGACGATTGATTGTGGCCCTCATTAAACAACCGATGTATCATACTGTGTATAAGTCATGAAGGAAATAATAAACAGTAGTATGCAGAATAGGCACTTGTGAGAAAGAAAGAAAAAAATTATATATAGGCACTTGTGAGAAAGACATAAAAATAAATGATCAAGAAATTAAGAAAGAAAGACCGAAAGTTGAAGTGCACTGGATAAATGAAGAGTATCAACAGTTATGGGCACTTCGCGTCATCCAGTCAAGGACCACCCGAACCGTGCCATTACTCCCTATGAGAGTGAATCATGACATTACACACGGCCTGCGAAGAATCCCATAAAAATTTCGTTAGCACCAAATCTTTCATGCAAAGTATATATTATTTTCATTGCTTTTTTCAACCTTGCAGAAATCTGTGAAACTCAACGAAACTTACAATAGTCCAAGTTCATTTTCATTATAAAAGAAAAGACAGAGCCAGCAAACCAGTTTGTTCATCTTACCACATCTACATGACCATGACACATTTTCATATAGTTGAGATCAAAAGCACCTAATAAAATTATGTAGTGCCTGTTTTAAATTTAATATGTCGAAGACAGCCGACAGATTGGCATGTCGGTCTCTCTCTCTGGCTAACATCTACACCCCAAGAGTGAAGAGGAAAGAATAAGTAATTAAATATCAAGCGTGAATATTAGGATTAGGTGCTGGTTTTACCTTTTCTTCAATAACTTTCATCTTTTTATAAAATGATAAACTAGTAACAGTCGTATTACGTGAGTTTATTTCATACATCCACATAGACTGTCAATTAAATAACAAGCATTCATTGAATGCACGGAAATCGTTTCACTGCATGAGTAATGCAGCTTCATCACGTAAAACGTATTACCACAGAAGCTTTGACAGAATGAGGTGACCCTTCTCGATCTCTGTTTCACTACGCAGTATCAGTTACATTTTTGTACCGATTTTTATTGCGTGCTTTCAATTGTCGCACTTTCTTTCTTTCTCTGCTAGGTGTAGCAGATACTTGGTATTTTCATTCTTACATTCCTCTCACTGATATGTCGTATGTTTGTTACCCGTCCCTTCCTAAACATTTGCAGCAGCGGCTGAGATAATATTGTAAAAACCATTTGACATCCCTTGTTGATGTATGCATAACATTTGCAAGGGCGCGGCAAAGCTTTGCTAAGATTAAGTGCAGATTACATACATACACGCAGCGGAAACACGCTTCCTGTCCGACTTGTTATGACAAAGATTACTTGTTACATCTAAGGCACATTGTCGTATGAGTTTACATATGTGTTGTTGAGTTCCCCTGCCAGGCAATCGGATGTTTTCATACCATATATGGGAAAGGTGACCTCTACATTACGTTTAAAATTTTTCCATGTCAGGAATATTTTGAAATCGCCCCCTAACACGCATGTTTGAAAATGATTGGAGCTTTTGAGTAGCTACATAACAAACAGATGTGGGGTGGGACAGCAATATAACCTGAGACGCTTCAGTGTTAAGACACTGAGATTCACGCTTGCCACGGCACAACCAGACTTGCCAGAAGTTAGAATTCAGAATTTCCATTTATCAGACCGGACTTTGTGGAACAATTTTAAAGGACTTGCTAAGCCCAGGAAATCCATTTTAATAAAGAAGGCTGAGGAAAATGAAACACACAGACTCATAGAGGGCATTATCTTATAAAAGTAAAGACCCCAGTACACATGTAAGAGGCTTAATCAAGTGCCTTAACTTAATTTATCTGAGCAAAAAGTCTGTGAGTCAGGATTGGCGTAAGTTGTCATTGTACATTCTATATTTTTCATTACTAACATGTGAACTAATATGTATATATTGCCATGTGAAAATTAATATGTGAAAATCCCTGGTGGATGAGAAAGTCATTTGAGGCTAGATCCTCAGCATATAGAATGAGGATTTCATGAACCATTACTGTTAGGGCTGGTGTTCGCTATATTGCTAGTTTCTTACAAAGACCTAAAAGCATAAATTAGTCCCAAGTTCTATACGGAGCAGGGAGGGAAAGATGAAAGAAAAGATGTACATACTAAGTGTAATACTTACAGTTTCAAACCAGTGTAAATGTATATGTCAACATATTCACTTTAAAATTAATGAAAGTTTCAACTTTTAAATCAGTTTAAATGTAAATTAAAACATATTCATTTTATATTATGAACACTTTTCAGACAGTGTGAATGTAAATGTAAACATTTTTTTCTGTACTATTAACCTTTTAATTTAAATGTAAAATATAGACACAGCTATTCAATTTATATGGAAAGAAAGTTTTCGCTCGAGGGATTAAGTTTAATTCTCATCGAGGGTAAATTCTGAGTTAGATGGAATGGTAGAATAGGAGAAAGGGGATACATAAGAATGTGTTGGGAAATCCAATAATCAGGAGAGCGTTTCGTTTCTATTCTTTTACCATAGTTGTTGGTGGTACCAGGAGGGTACTAATCTCTGGAACAAAGTGAAGGTAGAAGTGGACTGACGTAGAAACGCGGGACCAGCTTGGCAGTTACTTCTTGATTATACTGAAACGTGCTGCACCAGTAATCTTGACACGAGACGTGAGAACTCCAGTGACCTATCTGCACAGAACCCAGCGGGAGCAGAAACTACTATTGGCAACTAAGCGCAACCTATTAGCTGCCAAATTGAACTTTTTTCATACAATTTACTATTTTTAATGATGAACACATTCTTTTAAACTATTCAATTATTTTAACCCTTGTTAAAACTAAATAATTATTAAATCTGTTATTTGTAATTATACAAATTTAACTTCGATTCAGTAATTTTAAATGTAATGCATGTTTGTCTCAGTCAATTTACTAAACACACTCTAAACAGGGTTATATCAGAATAATAAGAATTCCACTGAGTAAACGAGCTAAAAATTAATAATTGCTTAATACTTCACAAAAGTTGTCGGCAGATCTTAGAATTAACGTGCTTAGCCAAAGTAGCATTGTTTTCGCTTGTCTGAATATCTTGTGGATACTCCCTTTGGGATAAAAGCGTCATTACCCTTATATCTACATCTCTGCCAAGAGTAATCTTGAGCGAAGGTAGACGCCTTTGACGACCCACTTTAGACACTCTTGAGTTTAGGCCAGTGTTGGACCACTACTGCAAAGCAGGGGAGGCAACTCCGTCACAGAAGCCACCACAACAAACTTGTGTCACTGCTTTAGGTAGGCTTCCTGCGGGAGCAGTTACAGCAATGGCTCAATTGCCCGTTAAGAAAAATGTTGATGATAAATTGTTTAACAATTTAATGAACAGGCTGAATGTAATACAAGCACACCACCACGAGCTGACGCTCAATGACAGTGGATCAAAGACAATGTAAAACAATTTGTTTCAAAATAGTTCCCCTTATAAATCTACACCATTACGTAGCTCGTGTAATGAAAAGATAAGGCTTAACTAACATGTGAACCAAAATGTATGAATATTCATCAAGAATTGGAACTTGTGGGGTTTACCGTTTCCAACTTCATTAAAGTACAAGTTGGCAAGACAGTGAGAGCGATAAAGGACCAACAAAAAGGGTTTAATATTATAATAATATTCCCCACACAAATTCACTACCTCTTGTAAAATAAACTACCAATTAAAAAAGAATCACGCAACGCCAAATATGAGATAATTTCAATTGCAATTACATTAAACAGATGAAACGGATACAGTTAAAACAAATCCCTCGAAGCGTTAAAACGCAATAACGTAAATAGGGACAAACCTATTATCATGAAAGGTGACACACCATAAACACTACTAACACTAATCAAAGCCACAACAACGGCAGAGAAAGTGCAGCTTGGGAGAACCAACACAAGAAAACAAAAACCTGTGTAATATTCTATATAGAATAAAGTGCATTGTATCTGCAAATTATAAACCATATTGGGTCCAAACGGAAAGTCCAAAAATATTATAAATACCAGTTTTTTATGTGCATAAATAACCAAGGCAAAATTATTGACACGATTTCGTGTAGAATCGCGACATTGATACCACTATCAGTACCTTTACTGACAGAGTTAAACATAACATTTGAGAACATTGATTTAATTAGCCCGTTAAATAACACAATAAACTGTTAATATAAGTTGGCTATTACCGCATTACTGTTGGAATTAACAAATAGACACGCAAGGATTTTCGCTACCACTGTACAATTTGAACTGGCCGATCTGAAAGACCCGTATGTCTTGCCAAAACAAAGAAAAATAATTAAAAAACCCTAGTTATGAAGACTCATGCATAAATTCAAACTCAGGATAGGTCAAAATTGGAACACGCACTTTTGGTGCACAGAAGCCAGTTATGTAAACATCCTCTAGCCAGATTGGTTTCACTCTAAGGGCTGCCTCGTACAAACGCCTGGCCGTGCTGCTTGGAAAACCCTGAAGTCCTCCAAGAAGGTAAGGCGGAAATAAGCGCCACGGGTATTCTTTTTCTGACATATAATACTTGTCATTGTCTCGACTGGGTGGATCGTTGACTCGTTTCTTTCCAATAATAAAATTACTCAACGTTTCGGATGTCCGTTCTAGCACAGGTATCAGTAGGGACACGTTGGCGTTGATGTCGTCATCTGATCTGATGACGTACTTGGTATTAGAACAAAATTTGCTAACCCATCTTAGCATCGATACAGACTTCAGTCTGTTGTTTCTATAAATATCTTCAAAATGTTCCTGTACGACATCTCCAAATTCCTTTGCTTCTTCATCGATTTTCTTTTGAACTTCGACGAAATTTTCCACCGAAGGCGGTATTCCCAGAAAAAACAATAACTGAGCGTTGTTTTCTTTATTTCTGACGTAATCCCCTTTGCTTCCATTTCTTGCCATCCGACGTTTCTCAAAATTGGTAGCAGCAGACGGCACTACAAGAAGAACATCAATTTTACTCCTTGAGCAGGCATCTACAGGGTTGTGGATATAAGCAAAATTGTGATTGTTGATACTGGGTTGTGATAAGAGAAGTTTAATAGCCCTTTCGTCTATGTGCCGCTCCATTTGATGTATCAGCCTCTTCACTTTCTTCAAATCTATGATGATACGTTCAGAATAGTCTGCAACATTTCTCACCTCATCTTTTACTGCTCGTTCTAATTGCAACAGTAGCGTATTAGAATTGGAGATAAAGTCGAGAAGAGATTCGTCGATTCTGTCCATGGATAAACTCTCCTCGTGCCTATTTTCTAAGCAGGTCTCTGTGATTGTAAGTGAAAACGATGTGAAGGCAGTTGTAATAACAAAGAAAACGAGAAGGGCAGGGGCGGCACGTTTAACGTACCGACTTGATAACCTGATGCCTTTCACAGCTTTTGTTGTTATCCTGTAAGAAGAGAAATAATTACGTAGCGATGTGAAGACCTCATTCCATCTACTGTCTTTATTGTTTCCTATTGTGAAACGATTCGAAAACTGCATTGCGCTCCGTACACTGGATTTGCTGACCTAGAAGAACAGATATAAAACAACATTGTTAGGAATAAAACGCGTGTTTGACACAATAATGTGTCGCTGACAACAGTCTGAACAAAAACAAATATTAAATTGTGTGCAATTCGGATGTTTATACATAACCTTATCGATGTAAACTAAATATGTTTCTGTTGTCTAGTTGTCTACTTCTTTATTTCCTTCAAGTGCCAGCTATTACAGTTGACATTCAAATATCCGGCAAACTCCGGACCTGAGGAGTGCCGGATTGTTGAAAATGCCGGATTTTTTCTGGTTATATATGCTGTATATATTTAACAGAAAATGACTACCTGTACAATCCTTTAAAGAAAGAAAATTAAAAACTAAATGATCTGCGATCGACAACGTACGATGTTTACATTTTACACCACTTCTTTTATTTGCTGAATCCATAATGGGGCTATACAGCAGCAAATAAATGAAAAATGAGAAGGAATGAGCAGGAATGCATGTTAACACGTGCAAGCAAGACCCAGCAGCTCCATCAAAACATACACGGCTCCAGAAAACAGTGGAGCGCCAACGCGGTAAATTAAAAAATGCGCTCCGAAATCCATGCCGGAAATCTGAAGGAACCGGATTATCGATGGCCGGATTTTTGAATGTCAACTGTACCTGTGTACGTGTATTTATTTATTTATCGATGTAAACTGACATTTGTGAATAACATTAAATGTAATAAAACACGGTATTATCAATCTGAACAAGGAAAGAATACGTGTGTTTTGTGTTACTGAGAGTTTTCTCATTATTTTCTGTTGTTCTCTGCAATTACCTTCTAATGGTAAGTAATAATAGAGCGCAGGAAGAAGACATTTTCAAACAGTCTATTCCTGTTCTTTCTTCTTATAATTCAACTCGTCAAGAAGCAGAGACCTTTACCAAACGAATGCCAAATCTTGTTCTAGCGTGCAATCAGCTCGAAGTCTTGTTTTGTCTTCCTCAAAATTTTCCTAGAAGAACAAAAGCTGACTAGTTTTTACTTTTTCTGGGTTGCGGTATGAGCCACTTTACTAGAACACATTCTTCGGTCGTGGGTGTTTGTTCCATAAATTATTGTTTATTACTATTGTATATTTTGTAAACTAAATTATTTTCTTCAGTTGACTTGTGCAATGAATGAGCAAACAATAATTAAGGAACGAAAAATGTATCTTAATGTGGTCTATCTGGTTTCTGTGCTGGCCGTTCTGGTGATTCCTATGTTCATTTGTGAATTTCTTTGTGTGGAAAAAAGCGTTACCCCCAATGACCAAGTTGTTAATGCTATAGAAGCTTATTAGTTTATCCCCATTTTTGTTTACTGTCCCGCTGCCGCATTTCCCTTTTATTCTTTCATTATTTGTACTGTGTGTTCCAAATTTCGCATTGAGGTCTCCCATTACTATGATAAGATCGTATCTAGGTGCCGTTTCCATTTCCGGTTGTAGCCGTTGAAAGAAATGAACACTGTAGTAAAATAGGCAAGGTTTTGGACACACTAGAGGAAGATAAACTGTGATTTTAAGGATACGTAAGATAGAATAGCAATGATAAGGCAGTGGGATTTGGACCTGCTGCGACACCATCTCGATATAAGGAGTTAGGAAGTTCGATAACACTTATTTTTAGACTTTTCATCAACATTTTCCTTTGGGTTCCTTACGCCATTGTACAACCATTGCAGCTGATCCCGCAATAAACCTGTACTAAGTATTCAAATGCTCTTGCAGCATGTGGCATATTATGAAAATAGCTTTCATATATCTATTTCATCATCTGCATTTGTCTTTCATCTGGCTTTCACCTGTGAAAGTTTTGTTAAACATAAACCCCTCCTACACTCTGAGATCTGTCTTTTTTTCAAATTTAGCACGCCTTTTTTTTCTCTGTTCTCTATTTCCTTAGGAATGTTTACGAACATACCTATTTAGCTGACGTTGAGCCGGTTACCTGTAATTAAGGCCAGCGATTCGAAATCGCTATAATAGGATCAGACAGAGAGATGGGACGCGTAGATAAGCTAATGCAGTTTAAACGTATTTTTCGTTAGACAGTGATCAGGGCAAATAATTTGAGTAGAAAGAGAAGATAATTTGGAACCAAGGGAGACAATTTCTATTACCACCAATGAATCCGTTCGTTTGGAAGGTAATTAAACACGGTGAGAATCCCCAGTTCAAAGGACGGGCTTCCCTCGATTGCCAGAGTCTGGAAGCGGTAAAAGCGTGAAAAATCCCTATGATTCGCAGATCGTCCGAAGAAAAGCCCGAAATCTGAGTGAATGCGTTATAAGTAACATGTCTGAGCGAATTTCTTCCAATTTAAT
>JAMPIV010007927.1:0-105000 GCA_024509875.1 Oreohelix idahoensis | reverse complement strand
CAGTGGCAATCCTGTTAAAAGGTACAGATGATCCCGCCGCAGATCTGTAATAGAAAGTGCGACATACAAGGTTCAACTATTTATGTGAGGTAGGGTGGTCAGTTTCCATCCTCGCTGCGTTTGCCTTCCCTAACGCAAGAGCAGAGTTACTGGAGCATTTACAGCTGGGTAGATACGGTAACTTCAGCGCGAGAGGAAAGCACTCTAGCTACTTAGCCAATCGGGAGTTGAGCGATTCTGTTGCACCACTTGAATTCGTGTATTCTACTCAAGCACCCACTTATGGAAGTTCTTACACCATGGCTGTCGCTGTCGTTGATAGACAAACGATGTCCTACAGTGCAGTAACGATGATGGCAATCTCTCGGTTTAGTGCAAGTGCCACTAAGGCTGGGTGCAGACGAGCGTTTTCTTGCTGCGCGTATCTCGCGCGTGGAAAATGAAACAGTAGGGATTTAGAGAAAGCAGACAGACGAGCGAGGTTTTTCCCGCTGCGTAGAAAAAAACAACGCAATTGGTTCCATTTTCTTCGCGTATCGCCGGCGTTTTTGGCTAACCTTGAACTTTATCACGTGACCAAGTATGTTAGCGACGAACTACGTTGTACACTGTCGTGGCATTTCTATTCTGAATTTGGATTTATCAAGAACATTTGCGTGAAAATGAGTTATTTCGAATCCGTTACTTACTTTAGGGGGATCGTGATTACGCAGTAAAATTAGTGGTGCTCGAGTTTTTAACATTTAATTGTGTGATGGGGTTCCGTTTGGTTCCATTTGTGTTCTCCTTATTTTTCTTTTTCTTCTGCTCCTCACCTCTTCTTCATTGGTCTTCTTCTTCTTTTGCAACATCTTCTTCTTCTTCTTCATCTTCTTCTTTTCCTTCCTCTTCTTTTCCTCCTTCTTTATCTACTTCCTCTCCTTCTTCTTCATCATCTTCTTCTCCTTCATCTTCTTCTTCTCCTCTTTCTCGTATTTGTCCTTCTACTTCTTTTATACTTCTCTCTCTCTCTCCTTATTCCAACTAATTCTCCTATTCCTCTTTTTTGTTCTTTTTTCATTTTCATCTCCTCATCCTTCTTCTATATTTTCTTCTTCTTATATTTTTTCTTTTTTTTTATCTTCTTCTCTCTAATATTTCTCCTTCTTATTCAATTTTCTTTTTTCTCCCTAACCTTCTTCTCTTTATCCTCTTCCTTTTTTCATCTTCTTTCTCTTTTCCTCCCCCTCCTTCTCCTACTCTTTTTCTTCTTTTTCACCACTTTTTCTTCTCCTCCTTCTGCTTCTTCTTCTTTTATTCCACCTTCTTTTTCCTTTATTCTTCTTCCTGTTTTTCTTCTTCTCATTCTTTTTTCTTCGACTTCGTCATATTCTTCTTCTGCTCTTCCTTCTTCTCCTGCATCTACTTTTCTTTTATTTCTTCTCCTTCTTTTTTTCCCCTCCTCCTCTTTCTTCTTCGTTTTCTCTTTCTCTTCTTCCTTTTTCATCTTCCTCCTTCATCTTCCTCTGTTTCCCCGTTTTCTTGTTCCTCTTCTCCATTATCTTCTTCTTCGTCTTCTCTTTCTTATGTTTTGTTTTTGTTGCAATGACACGTTAAGTAAATGTATTTTACCTAAAACAATGCTCAAGATTTATTATTTATATAGGGTATATAAATAAATAAATAAATATATAAATATATATAAATATATATAAATAAATATATAAATATATAAATATATAAATATATATAAATATATAAATATATAAATATATAAATATATAAATATATATAAATATATATATATATATATATATATCAGTGGATGCACTGAGAAACGTCTTTTTGTCGTTTTTTCCGGCGTGCTAATACTACAAGAAACGACAGACATGCTAATTCCACGAAATTCATATATGAACTGCGGAAGCGCTAGTCTGGAAATCTATTTTTAAGCGCGAGGTCGCGGCAAAAATGTCTGTATTAGCCTGCGATTCGGTCAAAAAACCGTGCGAGATACGCGCAGCAAGAAAACACTCGTCTGCACCAGGCCTCTGGCTGGGTAACATAATCTTTGACAGCAGAGCGCTTTCCTGGTCTTAAACGGTGGAGCCGCGTGAACTAACAGAAGAATGGACGAAGGCTGGTTGTCGGCTTCCTAAGTTACAATGTTCCAGGTAGATTAGGCTTGTAAGCCGGGAGTGGCTTTTCATTTAGCAATAAGAAAACTCTTGATTTAAAACCACATCTGCCGTATAGGTGAGCTGGGAATAGCCACCCGAAGAAGAATTCAGACTAGAAATAGTTGCGGAAATTGAATGTGTGATAAGGGTGGATTTAGGCTGACTACTGGCCACTATGAAAGATAAGCCACAAATCTGCAGGTATAAGTCCACAGTCGTTGCTAGTGTGTAGCCATCTAAAGTCCCACCCCTATAGACACCAGGTAGGTTATAGGTTGGAGTGTGAGGTGTCTTGTCTGGTTTATGGGTGCTGGCTGCGAGTGTAGGTGATGTGGTTCAGAGGTTCACAACACATGTGGTATGACATGAAAAGTCATAGAAGGGTGTAAACTGCTATTGACGTTTTCCATCGTTTATTTTCTGACGCCACAAAACAGGTACTGTACATCCATTTTCATAAGTCACAGTCACTGTAGTACATGGTAATGTGCATACATAAAGTTTTCCAATGGATCTTGCAAATCCTATGATATATATATATATATATATAACTCCAGCTTACAACAGCGTCAGCTTCATATCATAATGTACATAAGTCTAACAAACTCCTCTCTGATGCTATCCGATCAGATAGGTAAATGAGTTCACCACTGAACGCACGGGAATGGCGTTTCAAGAGTACAGGTCAGATTGACCTTTTTAGATTTTCTAAGTCTAACCTCGCTGTAGATACCGTCGCTAGCATTGCGAAGTTCAAAGAGCATAGAAACTGTTCTCTGGGCCTAGCATGACCCGTATACATCTAAATCTCAGGTATGAAGATACCTGGGGTGTAATCTCTAGTAGAAGAACCTCTCCTTCCTGTAACTGGTAACTGAGCAGAGAACGACCAATGTCAAACATCAAAATAGATTACAGATTTGAACATAAGGAGGGTATTACCTTGCTTCGAAATCACACCACAACACGTACGCCTCCAGGCGTTTTCGAATCATATAGGGAAAGACCTCGTTAGCTTAACTAACTCACAGGAGGACTACCAATTCCCTATCAAAAGATCACAGACGCAGGAATGCGTCCGCTCTGCTCAAAACATCTTGTCGACTCCCCTGACCGGAAGATTTCTTCAACTCGCTTAAAGTACAGACATGCGCAGAACGCAAACACCCGAGTAAGACTCAAAACGAGACGATGTTGGAGACATACCAGACAAAGATATAACGAAATCACGCCTTATATGGACATGAATAAAACATCAACTCTGGTTTCAATCATTCCAAGAAACAGTTGACCGATGCTACCATATAAGGAGAATGAACTGACATCGATCAAAAAAATTGACCGACGAGTCAGGACACAAGAGAAGGTAACCACCATTGAAAATGTAATCACAGTCAAACAAGGGTTATTTACCTTCGACCAAGAAAAAATTACAGTGTACAATTCAGACAGATTAATTACACACAGTCGTAGAAAAATTCTGTGCGTAACAGATTACCGCACCCCCGGGAAAATAAATGAAACATTTTATTTTAAATCCTAGAGCCACAACGAACAAGCTTCTAACGCACGTATGATGCGCGGATATAATGCCTAATATGAGGCTAGCTCGACGCATGGAGCGACAGCTGAGATTATATCTCAGATCCTTAGAGAAAATATTTCCCTAAGTGTACACGTATATTCCAGGGAGGTGTCTCCAACATACGCCACAGTGATGGCAACATCATTATGCAAGCAAAATTATACTCATAAAAATACAAGTATTAAACAATGAAGTGTCATGAAAATAGCGGTGTCGTATACTAATATACCGCATTAGAGAATTACACATCTTAAACCAAAAAGTACATTATACAAGCATGTAATAATATCATGATACAATGTATTATAGTAATAAAACAGATGTTCCTTGAAGATGTGGACATAACTCGTTCCAAAGTAGGTTAGAACTTGACATACTTCATGGTTGACATAATGTTCATACTCTCGCAGACGTCAATGATGTGCTGCGAAAATATCAATCACAGAAATCTTTATGATAAATGCTAAATTTCTTAATACATTAATCAAAATACAATATATAAATTGTGGCCATGTGAACTTTTGGCCCATATATTGCTAACTAAGCTTTCTTCTGTTATAACAAAATCGGTAACAGAAAAAGGAAATTATATGGTTCAATGCTATAAATTCCCAAAAAGTGAGAACATATGTGCTGATATATTATTATAGTAAAGAACTGTTATAGATCTCGACGTTTATCAGGAAATATATGACAGAAGAATTAAGTGGAATCATGTGGGCATCTGGACAGAATGTCTGCCATCACACTATCCGAACCACGGATAGCTCGCACCGTGAAATGAAAAGGGTTGAAGAGCTATGGCATATTGAGTGGACCTCGAGCTCTTCAAGTTTTTGCTCTGAATAGCAGTAAGAGCTTTCTGGTCGGTTTCCACAATGAAATGCGCGCCTAGAAGGAATCTTTGTAACTTGAGAATTGACCAAACCATAGCCAATAATTCACGGTCTAAAACCGAATAATTCCTTTCTGCAGCATTTAATTTCCTAGAGATATACATCACCGGATGCAGAGTATCCGAATACTCCTGCATTAGTGCTGCCCCAATCCCAGTGGACGAGGCGTCACTTCGAAGAACAAAAGTCTTCTCAATAGTAGGTAACCTAAGGATAGGTGGAGATGAAAATAGAGTTTTAATCTGGTCCAATGAAGATTGGAATTCTTGAGACCAACGGATCAGATTAGGCGATCCTTTCTTCAATAAAGTAGAAAGAGGTGCCATAATGCAGGACAGATTTGGAATGAATCGTCCGTAAAATTGTGACCATGACCAACGCGATGACCGAGGAAAGAAATCTCGCTAAATCCTATAAAGGCTTTAGAGGGTTTTGCAGTTAAGTTATACTCGCGAAGAGTAGACAGCAATTCGTATAAACCCAGATAGTGATCTTCCCAGGAATCACTGAACAGACAGATATCGTCTAAGTATGCTATGACATCTGTACGATATGAGAGAATTCGACGCATCATGCGTACGAATGTAGCAGGGGCGTTCATAAGGCTGAAAGGCATGAAATTCCATTGAAATAAACCCCTAGGTGTAGAAAAAGCAGTAAGAGGTTTGGCTCGTTCAGTTAAAGGAACTTGCCAATAACCTTTCGACAAGTCAAGTTTGGTAAAGAATCTAGAATTAGAAAGTTTGTTTAGTAGCTCTTCTAGCGAAGGCATAAGTTCAGCATCAAACTTCGTAACTTGGTTCAATTTGCGATAATCAACGCAAAGGCGAATGTTATTGTCTTTCTTTCGAAAAATAACCATAGACGAAGAGTATGCTGAAGTGGATGGTTCGATTATTTCCAATCGTATCATCTCATCCAATTCTTTCTCGACTTGTGACTGAAGATGGATAGGTATAGGATAGGGTCTGACTGTGATAGGATTATGGTCAGTAAGTACTATGTCATGTTCAATGACATGTGTGTGTCCCGGGATGTCTGTAAGGACATCCTGAAATGTTTGTAACATCGAAGAGACTTGTCGATGTTCCTCAGCGGAAAGATTAGGAGAAACGGTAACGTTTTTCCAAGATTCCGTAGAATGAAGTGGGATCACAGGAAGAGGGAGATTGACATCAGAAAAAGTAGTTTCCTCATCCTGTATAACTGACAGGGATGAGTAATGACCATGAGGTCCCGGAGAATCGTCCGTCGCCTGGAAAATAGGCTGCAAATATTCAGGTCGTTCATGAAATTCCGAGAGCATATTTATGTGGAAAGTTTTATGCTTTCCATCAATATCGACAACATAGTCGACGTCGGAAACTTTAGAGACTATTGCATTCGGACCTTTCCATGCAATAAGAAGTCTATTTTCCCTACTGGGGAGTAGGACGAATGCTTTGTCACCTGGACAAAGTTGTCGTAGACATCTGTTCTTATTGGCAAATAGCCTTGCCTTTTCTTTAGCAAATTCGGATGAAGAAGTTGCTAGTTTGCATGCCTCGATGATCTTTTGCCTAAGAGCAATGACATACTCATAAGAAGATTGAGTGTCATCGCTAATATTATCGGCAGTGATAAGATCGTGAAGTAAAGACATAGGGCCGCGCGGTCAAGCGCCAAAGACAAGGTTAAAAGGAGAAAATCCTGTGCGTTCATTCCCCATACCGGCCATCAAAAATGATAAGGGTGGATTTAGGCTGACTACTGGCCACTATGAACGATAAGCCACAAATCTGCAGGTATAAGTCCACAGTCGTTGCTAGTGTGTAGCCATCTAAAGTCCCACCCCTATAGACACCAGGTAGGTTATAGGTTGGAGTGTGAGGTGTCCTGTCTGGTTAATGGGTGCTGGCTGCGAGTGTAGGTGATGTGGTTCAGAGGTTCACAACACATGTGGTATGACATGAAAAGTCATAGAAGGGTGTAAACTGCTATTGCCGTTTTCCATCGTTTATTTTCTGACGCCACAAAACAGGTACTGTACATCCATTTTCATAAGTCACAGTCACTGTAGTACATGGTAATGTGCATACATAAAGTTTTCCAATGGATCTTGCAAATCCTATGAGCTGATATATATATATATATATATATATATATATATATATATATATATATATATATATATATATATAACTCCAGCTTACAACAGCGTCAGCTTCATATCATAATGTACATAAGTCTAACAAACTCATCTCTGATGCTATCCGATCAGATAGGTAAATGAGTTCACCACTGAACGCACGGGAATGGCGTTTCAAGAGTACAGGTCAGATTGACCTTTTTAGATTTTCTAAGTCTAACCTCGCTGTAGATACCGTCGCTAGCATTGCGAAGTTCAAAGAGCATAGAAACTGTTCTCTGGGCCTAGCATGACCCGTATACATCTAAATCTCAGGTATGAAGATACCTGGGGTGTAATCTCTAGTAGAAGAACCTCTCCTTCCTGTAACTGGGTACTGAGCAGAGAACGACCAATGTCAAACATCAAAATAGATTACAGATTTGAACATAAGGAGGGTATTACCTTGCTTCGAAATCACACCACAACACATACGCCTCCAGGCGTTTTTGAATCATATAGGGAAAGACCTCGTTAGCTAAACTAACTCACAGGAAGACTACCAATTCCCTATCAAAAGATCACAGACGCAGGAATGCGTCCGCTCTGCTCAAAACATCTTGTCGACTCCCCTGACCGGAAGATTTCTTCAACTCGCTTAAAGTACAGACATGCGCAGAACGCAAACACCCGAGCAAGACTCAAAACGAGACGATGTTGGAGACATACCAGACAAAGATATAACGAAATCACGACTTATATGGACAGGAATAAAACATCAACTCTGGTTTCAATCATTCCAAGAAACAGTTGACCGATGCTACCATATAAGGAGTATGAACTGACATCGAACGAAAAATTGGACCGACGAGTCAGGACACAAGAGAAGGTAACCACCATTGAAAATGTAATCACAGTCAAACAAGGGTTATTTACCTTCGACCAAGAAACAATTACAGTGTTCAATTCAGACAGACTAATTACACACAGTCGTAGAAAAATTATGTGCGTAACAATGTGCCTCAACGAAAAGCGCAGATATCGCAAGTAAGAGGTCAAACACGTGTAACCTATACATTACGTGCAAGAAAAGTTCCACATAATAATCGATATGGCGTTCTGTCTGAGAAATATTTACTTACTTAGTCGTTCCCCTTCTACCGTGAGGTGTAGAGGTTTGGAAGAGAGAGCGCCAGACTATCCTATCGGCTGTCTTCCTCCTGGCCTGGTTCCATTCTAGTCCTCGATCCTTCAAAGATTGTCTAATGTTGTCCTCCCAGCGGACTCTGGGTCGTCCTCGGGGTCTGGATCCTTGGCTCTTTGTTTCCCATGCTTGTCGTGGTATCCGATCTTCTCCCATTCTGCAGACATGGCCAAGCCATCTTAATTGGGACTGTTCTACTTGGGTCTGCAGGGGGTAGGATTTAAGGCCTTGACGTATCGTCTGGTTGCGTACCATGTCTCTTCTTGTTACTTCAACCACCTTCCTCAGATACCTCATTTCTGAGGTTTGGATCTGGCTTTTATGGGTTGTAGTCATTGCCCATGACTCGCATCCATATGTCAAGACTGGAACATAGGTGGAGCGGTATACAGTGTGATAAACGAGCGCAAAGGCCTTATTGCTCTATCTTTTCCTACATCTTTCGTATTGTATTTTCTCCGACATTTGCTCTTTCATGCAACATTTGCGATCCATATTTGCTATTTCATCGTTGTGATTACTCGCAACCGGTATCTAGAGAACCACATTTGCTCTTTCATCGGGGGAAATAAAATCCTTTGATTGAGTCCACATGCCCGACATTATCGTTTGAAGCCCACATTGCATCGTGATAAATCAGGTAAAAACACATATGGTCATCCGATCTGAGTCTACACGCAACGTGTCTGACGTCTAACCAGAAATAAGTTATTAAAAACGGACATTTGGCTAGCAGAATTCGCCATAGGACATCTTTCATTCCTCAATTAAAAAGGAATATTGTCTCACCCACAAGTCATAAGGTGGACGCAGCATTTTTCGTCACCATATACTGCTTGCTCACAAGTTCAATACATCGTTATCACAAGTTCAATACAGAGTCATCATAAACTCTAATCACTCGAAAGATCATTATTATCTGAAGTCAAGCAACAAAGCTCAAAACAGGAATCGCATATTTATACCACGTGCAACACACTCTTAAGCGCATTTTATGAAGCAGACTCGAAAGTATATGAATCACGACTACATACGCAAGATTATGAGTCTACATGTCACTAACATTTCGTGAAGATATCCAGTCTGACCAGTACCATCGGGAGATTAGCGAACAGACCTTTTGTTCATATGACAACTATTAACTGTTGATCAACACTACAGAGATATACTCAAACAGTGAAGGAATATACATAGATATCTCGTCAGCGTTCTCCGTACGACAACAGTATTCATCAGAACGTCCTCAGCTTAGAGATACCCCATTCGACATAACGTATAACAACTTGGGACATTTTATGCATACATGTGAATCCTCATATCTAGGAGAAGCATTTAGAGACACATGGACTGTGTAGAGTACTCACCATTTTGGTAACACGTATCATATCACACCATCATTTCACTTTACATCAGTTCATTCTTAATTAACTATTACTTAATTAACTGTAATTTTATTATCTCATCTGTGTGTTTGGTGTGAATCGTCTTTCACCATCATCACGTTCTAACCATTACTAACCCTATATGTGTGGATATTTCATTAATAAACCCAACGATCGGTTGATCATTATCAAGAGTTTGTTAATGTATCACTCGTGCTGTCGGTGTTACATATTCACCTATAGGAACCTTTCTCTACTCAGATGAGGTTGGGGGCTTTTTCTTTACGGGATCTAAGGGCAGAAGCTAAGGTCGTGGGGAAACAGAACTCTTTCCATAATTAATTAGAAAACACTATCTAGTGGAAAGCATTCGCATTCCTGTCTCCTTGTCCCTATCTCGAATAGGTCTTTATTATTTCTTAACGAGCCAATTTCTAGAGACCTTATATCTATATCTCATAGACTATTCCTGGCAAAACTACTGTTGTAGTTGCCCCAGTACTCACCACACGACAATTGGGGGCTCGTCCGGGATTAGTGAACCCGGACTTAGAAGGGTGATAAATCACATTTTCATCCCTGCCATACAATTGCGATAATTGCAAAATTTGTTGGCATTTTGAGGGATTACCTTCTAGACTGACTCTTACTATAATTTGTCTATTTCATAGGGGGGATAATTTATATCTCTAAAGCACGAGTGATACATTTTAAATTGAGTATCAAACGGACAGAGTAAGCACTTTTTGAGAACAGAAGATACTGTAAGGAACTGATTTTTAAAAATCTTTTTCTGTAACTGCTGCGAAAATTTTATCATAAATATTTAGCAAATTTTTCATAGAAAACTTCGAGATAATCTGTTATATAATTTTCAGAATACGCTGAGTGAGTGATTTTTTTAAAGAACTATTTGAACTTGATTATTAATTTAAACTTAGCTGGTTTTAAAGAGATAATTACTTGTGCGAGTCAAACAATTTGCTTGGAGGTCACTGCCAATTTTTCCCTTCGTGAACCCATACTGTGTATCATGGCAGATGCCGCAAAAATTAGGACTAGTTTAATGGAGGCAGGGCGTGAATACGGGTTAAGTGGAAAAGATCTGATGAAATTTGTGAGTGAGGAGACTGATAAACTCCATGCAAGAGAGATGGAAGTGCAGAAACTTGCAATGGAGAAGGAGAAAGCCGTAGCAAAAGCAGCGGAGCGGAAAGCCGCAGCAGAAGCAGCGGAGCGGAAAGAAGCAGCAGAAGCAGCGGAGCGGAAAGCCGCAGCAGAAGATGCAGAGCGGAAAGAAGCAGCAGAGCATGCACTTAACATGAAGCAACTGGAAATCCATGGACAGACCAATCAGATAGAGCTGGCAAAAAGTGCAGCGGCTTCCAACTTTGATGGAGGGCACTCACCCCGCTCAGATGGTGTGCCTACTTCGCAACCTGCACCACCCAATGCCATGAACTTTCCGCTGGAACGTTTTTTCAGAAAGGAACGATACCATGGACGCCTTTTTAGACCGCTTCGAACTCTTTGCAACAGGGTTTGGACTTGAAGAACGGAAGTGGAACTTGAAACTTTCCCAGGGCCTAAGAGGAGCCGCCTACGAAGTTTTTAATAAACTTCCGGCCGGAGAGCAAGATGACTATCAGGCATTGAAAAAAGCTCTCTTGGTGAGGTACGAGCTTCATTCAGAGGCGTACCGGAAAAAAATTTCGAGGTTCTAGGAAGGAGGCCGGAGAGACTTTCTCACAGTTCGCAGCCCGTATTGAAGACTACCTAGTGAAGTGGTGTACACTGGGAAACTTTACCGAGAACTATGACGGGTTGAAAGAGCTGATTGTGATAGAGCAACTAAAAGAGTCTATGTCGGTGGAAATGCGTAGATTTCTCACTGAAAACGGCGCTGACCGGTTAGAAAATATTCTTACACTGGCAGAGCGATTCCAAAATGCTCTCATGGAGTCTCAAGGAGCCAGAAAGAAGTTTTCGGATCAGGCGCCAAAGCAACCTGCTCGCTCCCAACCAGACCAACAAAGCAAAGGACCACACATCTCGCATAAACAGCACGCAAAACAAGATAACTACACAGAGCAAAACAAGAAAAATGCTGCGCCACACCAGAGACAGGGAGATAAATGGTGCAAGTACTGTCGCTTGAACAATCACAACACTAATGAGTGCAGGCGCAGACCTCCTCCCCAACATGCTGCCTGTCTGCAGACAAAATCGTCACCCCGGAAGGAGCAGAGGACCGGAAACGTTTCTCATCCTCCCGTCATCAATCAGTCCTCGTAAACGGACAATCTGTGGAGTGCCTTTATGACACAGGACTTGCTTTCGATGCGGTGGTCAGGGCATCTCTTGTCACCCCTGACCAAATAACAGAAGAGAGTGTCGACATCCAAGGTCCGACGAAGGATGTTGCACCCATGACACTGCCAATTGCACTTATCAGAGTGGAATCTCGTTATGTGACAGGAGAGATTCGTGCAGCTATCATGGAAGAACCAATCTACTCTTTAATCTTGGGATGTAGATATGTGTTCCTTGGAGAACCTACTCAACCACTAGTCATGGCGGCCGTACAGACTAGAGGACAGTCAAAAAAAGACGCAGAGCAGGAAACTCCTACCAATATCCTCCCCGAGGAATTGAAGAGGGCCCAAATGGAAGATTCCACACTGGCGCCTTGTTTTAAAAAATTACCTAGGACACACAACCCACCTACCAAGGGAGACTTCTTTATGAAAAATGGATTGATGTATCGCCGAGCTGGAAATGAGGGACAGGAACACAACCAATTAGTAGTTCCTGCAACCTATAGGAACCAGGTGCTTGAGATGGGCCACTCTATCCCATTTAGTGGACACATGGGAATGAGCGCCACGACTCAAAGGATCGCCTGCCACTATTATTGGCCAGGGATCACCGGCGACATTGAACGTTTCGTCAAGTCTTGTCCTCAGTGCCAGAAAGTTGCACCAAAACACTGGACGGCACCCGCGACCCTTGGGGAGATGCCAATCTTGGGCACCCCATTTGAAAGAGTGGCCGTGGATATAATTGGACCTCTGCTGAGAACTAAGAAGAGGAACTCCCATATCCTTACCTTAGTGGACACCTGTTCCATGTGGGGCGAAGCCATAGCCATGCCAACATGCGACTCAGTGCATGTAGCTGACGCTTTACTGAATATCTTTACTAGATTGGGCTTCCCGCATGAAATTCTCACAGACAACGGGTCACAATTTAGAGGCAAGTTGACAGAGGAGGTGCTTAGAATATTCAAGACTAGGCATATCCATACTTCGCCCTATCACCCCCAAAGTAACGGGCAAGTAGAGCGGTTTAACGGAACGCTCACCTCTATTCTTCGGAAGTTGGCACAGGAGAAGCCAGAAACTTGGGATCAGTATCTTCCTGCCGCATTATTTGCTTATAGGGAAGTACCGCATGCGTCAACTGGAGTTCCTCCAGCCACATTACTCTTCGGAAGACCTATTAAAGGTCCATTAGAAGCATTACTAAGAACATGGACAGATGCCAAGGCAGACGACACTGTCACATCAGCCTTCCAGTACGTCACAGACTTGAAACAACGCCTGAAGACTGGCTGGGAATTAGCCACAGCGAAAGTACGGGAGGCTAGGCGGAAACATGCCAAATATTACAATCGCAATGCGAAGGACCGAGAACTAGCAGTAGGAGAGAAGGTGCTACTTCTTCTGCCAAGTAGCAGTAATAAAATGCAGATTTGCTGGAGGGGACCCTACAAAGTTGTGGAAAAGATTTCTCGCACTAACTATAAAATCGCCGTGAACGGAAAGCAGAAAATTTACCACTTAAATCTGCTTAAGAAGTTTTACGAGCGAGCCCCTGCCGAACCGGCGCACCTCATGACTATGGCCATTGCTATGCAAATGGAAGAAGAGCCATTATCATCCATAGAGTACCCGGTGATACAGGAGGAATCATATTTAGATGTTAAAATAAGCTCCACCTTAACGGAAGCCCAGCAAGAAAAAGTAAGGAGATTGATGGAAAACCACGCCGACTCTCTGACGGACAAACCGGGCCGGACAAACCTGATGGAGTTTGACATGGAAGTCACGGATCCTACGCCCGTCCGAATGAGAACCTATCCGATTCCGTATGCCAAGGCGACGGCATTAAAACAAGAAATTGATTACTTACTTAAGGAAGGCATAATTTCGAAGTCGGAGTCCCCTTACAGTGCGGGAGTGGTGCTGTTACGCAAACCCAGTGGAGAACACCGCCTGTGCATCGACTACCGACAGCTGAATGCGTTAACACAGTTCCAGCCAGAACCGTTACCGGACCAGAACCAGCTATTTACTAAGCTGAGCAGGGCTCGCTATTTTTCAAAGATCGACCTCAGTAAAGGGTACTATCAAATACCGGTAAAAGCTGAGGTGAGGAACCTGCTAGCCTTCAGTACTCCAGATGGACACTTCGAGTTTAATGTGATGCCATTTGGACTGAACAATGCTCCTAGTGTCTTCACAAGGATGATGCGAAAGTTATTGGATCCTTTGAATCATCCCGCCATCAGCAATTTTATGGATGATATCCTAGTAGCTACTGAATCGTTTGAAGAACATATATCAGCGCTATCCTTGCTGTTTAACAGACTCAGAGAAGCGGGACTAACCGCCCGCCCAACCAAATGTCAAATTGGGTGTGAACAGCTAGAGTTTCTAGGACATACTATATCCCATGGGACCATGTTCCCCGAGACTCAAAACGTTGAGAAGCTGAGAAATGCACCGAGACCGTCCACTAAAAGGGATGTCCGGTCATTTGTATCTCTCTGTGGATTCTACCAGAGATATGTAAAGGATTTTAATAGCCTCTGTGCGCCGCTTACATCACTAACCAAGAAAGGAAACCCAGATAAAGTGACATGGTCAGCAGAATGTGAACATGCATATGCACTCTTAAAAGAGAAACTCACCACAAAACCTATTTTACGGCTTCCGGATTTAACTAGAAAATTCATCTTGCGCACAGATGCCAGTAACATTGGAATCGGGGCTACATTACTACAGCCAGACGACAGAAGCCCACCTAATCTATTTCCGGTCGCATATGCGAGTCGGAAGTTAAACCGAGCAGAACAAAACTATTCCACAATCGAAAAGGAATGTTTGTCCCTCGTCTGGGGAATACAAAAATTTCAAGCATACCTGTACGGAAGGAAATTTACAATCCAGAGTGATCACCAACCTCTGACCTTCCTCGCCAATTCAAAGAATTTGAACGCTAGACTGATGAGGTGGTCGCTTGTTCTACAACCTTACACGTTCCAAGTGGACTATATCCAAGGAAAACATAACGTAGGAGCGGATTTTTTAAGCCGTCATCCTATGAGGCAGGACGGAGTGCACAAACAAGTAGAGGAAAGGGTGGAAACCGAAGAGAAAAACGAAGATGAGGAAAATGATTAAGGAATCCCGAGCAAGAAGGCTTAGCTCTCCTGAGTACGATTGACATCACACTTGAGGAGGGGCTATTGTGATAAACGAGCGCAAAGGCCTTATTGCTCTATCTTTTCCTACATCTTTCGTATTGTATTTTCTCCGATATTTGCTCTTTCATGCAACATTTGCGATCCATATTTGCTATTTCTTCGTTGTGATTACTCGCAACCGGTATCTAGAGAACCACATTTGCTCTTTCATCGGGGGAAATAAAATCCTTTGATTGAGTCCACATGCCCGACATTATCGTTTGAAGCCCACATTGCATCGTGATAAATCAGGTAAAAACACATATGGTCATCCGAATCAAACATGGGCATGCGGTAATTTCTGTGACACCACATTAGACGCCCAGATTGGCCAGGGGAAAACGTCTCACCGCGGTTCAGACAAGCGTTGGTTTACCACATTGGATGCCCAGCTTGGCCATATTGGACTAGCAGAAATATATAATACCGCATAATCCACTAGAGTGAGGCAGTCAAGTTTTTACCTTGTGAGGAAGAGATTAAACAAAAAAACGCATAGCCTAATACATGTGTTTATTTAGAGTGGATGATAATTCAGTTCTGTGATTAATTGTGTTCTTAAAGGATTTTGCGAAGGGAAAAGAAGGTTAGTAGATCTTATACTTATACATTTTCTTATTTTTGTTTATTTTAACGTCACAGCTAAAATGTGCGAAAGATAAAGTTTCAAATAATTCTTGGCATAACTGATTAATAAAATCAGAAGATTTTCCTAGAAGATGATAGGATGAGAGGAGGTAATTAATAGTTCATATTTCACCTTTATCATCATCACATTCTCCCATGCGTACACACTCTCATGCACAAGATATTTAACATCATTAGAATTGAGCTCAGAGAGAGAGAGAGAGATGAATAATGAGCAGTAGTTTAAATGCAAGTCAACCAGTGATGTTAAATGTGAAAACTTACGAAGACTTTTGTGTGTCTTCAGTTCATCAGAAGTCTGAGTCTACACGCAACGTGTCTGACGTCTAACCAGAAATAAGTTATTAAAAACGGACATTTGGCTAGCAGAATTCGCCATAGGACATCTTTCATTCCTCAATTAAATTTTTCGTCACCATATACTGCTTGCTCACAAGTTCAATACATCGTTATCACAAGTTCAATACAGAGTCATCATAAACTCTAATCACTCGAAAGATCATTATTATCTGAAGTCAAGCAAAAGAGCTCAAAAGAGGAATCGCATATTTATACCACGTGCAACACACTCTTGAGCGCATTTTATGAAGCAGACTCGAAAGTATATGAATCACGACTACATACGCAAGATTATGAGTCTGCATGTCACTAACATTTCGTAAAGATATCCAGTCTGATTAGTACCGTCGGGAGATTAGCCAACAGACCTTTTGTTCATATGACAACTATTAACTGTTGATCAACACTACAGAGATATACTCAAACAGTGAAGGAATATACATAGATATCTCGTCAGCGTTCTCCGTACAACAACAGTATTCATCAGAACGTCCTCAGCTTAGAGATACCCCATTCGACATAACGTATAACAACTTGGGACATTTTATGCATACATGTGAATCCTCATATCTAGGAGAAGCATTTAGAGACACATGGACTGTGTAGAGTACTCACCATTTTGGTAACACGTATCATATCACACCATCATTTCACTTTACATCAGTTCATTCTTAATTAACTATTACTTAATTAACTGTAATTTTATTATCTCATCTGTGTGTTTGGTGTGAATCGTCTTTCACCATCATCACGTTCTAACCATTACTAACCCTATATGTGTGGATATTTCATTAATAAACCCAACGATCGGTTGATCATTATCAAGAGTTTGTTAATGTATCACTCGTGCTGTCGGTGTTACATATTCACCTATAGGAACCTTTCTCTACCCAGATGAGGTTGGGGGCTTTTTCTTTACGGGATCTAAGGGCAGAAGCTAAGGTCGTGGGGAAACAGAACTCTTTCCATAATTAATTAGAAAACACTGTCTAGTGGAAAGCATTCGCATTCCTGTCTTCTTGTCCCTATCTCGAATAGGTCTTTATTATTTCTTAACGAGCCAATTTCTAGAGACCTTATATCTATATCTCATAGACTATTCCTGGCAAAACTACTGTTGTAGTTGCCCCAGTACTCACCACACGACATACAGCCATCTTCGTTTTCTTACCAACCTCTCTCTTGCTGAGGAATCCTCGATTTATGGCCTGAAAAAGTCTCCCAGCTGCTGCTTTTCGAGTGGCCAACTCTTCTTTGATGCCTCCCTTTCGGTCTATAATAGCTCCGAGGTATTTAAAGTGGTCGATCTGCTCCAGGACCTGTTCTCCCAGCTTAATCTGATGTTTTCTTTCTTCTCGTGATATCACCATGGATTTTGTTTTAGAGCTGCTTATGACCATCCCTCTCTTCTCCAGCTCTTCCTTCCAGACTTGCAGGTTGGATTGGAGATGCGCCTCTGATTTAGCAATCAGTGCAACATCATCAGCAAATGCCAGCTCCGAAATATAGACCTGTCTCATCTTCCAGTACCCCACTGAATACTTTCTTGTTCTCTCCTTACATGCCTTGATGACATCGTTCATAAGAAGTATGAAGAGGTAAGGTGATAGGATATCACCTTGTCTTACACCAGTGGTGGTCCTGAACTCTTCCGACTTATGGTTTGCTGTCCTCACATAATTTCTGCAAGACTTGTAGAAGCTCTGTATAGCATGAATCAGAGGTGCTGGAATATTCTTCCTTGCCAAACAGTCCCAAAGTTTGCTCCAGGGGACCCTGTCAAACGCCTTTTCCAGATCTATGAAACAAAGATGCATCTCACTCTTATACTCAAGGGCCTTTTCACTCAGCTGTCTGAGTGTGAAGATTAGGTCTTGAGTACTTCGGTTTGCTCGAAATCCGCACTGGACCTCATCCAATTGTGGCTCAGCTAGGCGTCGGAGTCTCTGCTCTAGGATTCTAGAGTAGATTTTACCAGGGACACTGAGAAGGGATATGCCTCTATGGTTTCCACACTGTCGATTGTCACCCTTTTTGAAAATTGGTGTTATGATGGCAATCTCCCAATCCTTTGGTATGGTCTTGTTGTACCACGCTGCCTGTAAAACCCTTAAGAGTAATAGGTCGCCTGATGCTCCCATGAACTTAACCATTTCTGGTGTTATACCATCATGCCCTGCTGCTTTGCCCATCTTGATTTTCTCCAGTGCTGCCTTCAGTTCTTCCATCTTTATGTCATCTTCACCATCATTGGTTTTCTCTTCTGTGTTAGTGTTTATCATTTCAGATGCTTTACCATGCTCACCATCCAGGAGTTCTGAGAAATATTCTTTCCATCTTCCCATTACTTCCTTCGGGGCAGTAAGCAATTTGCCTTGCTTGTCCTTTATAAATTTGAGAGGGCATTGTTTTTTCCTTCCTCGTGTTCTTTAGGGTCTTATAGAACAATTTCTGGTTTTCTTGTGCATCTTTTTTTTAGCTTTTCTCCAAATTCTTCCCAGGACTTCTGTTTTGCTGCTAGCACTTTGTTCTTTGCTTCTGTTCTGAGTGTCACATATTCTCTATATTTTTCCATTTGTCCTGTTGTGTTTTTAGCTCCTAAGTATTGTTTCCATGCCATTTCTTCTCTCTTATTTCTTCTTTGACTTCCTCTGTCCACCAAGGTGTCCTCTTTCTCTTGTTCCCAAGTCGGACTTCACCGCATGCTTCTGCAGCAGCTGTCTTTATGATATCCTTGAATTTAATCCAGAGGGTTTCCAAGTCATCAGGTCGTTCTTCTGTGTTGCTCTCCGCTGCAGCAATAAGCCCCTGATATCTGGTCTTAATTTCTGGCTCTCTCAGCTTGTAGGTCCTAATGCTCATTTCTCCTGCTCGTTTACTTGGTTTCTTGCGTGATGTTGGGCAGTTCCTAGGCTGAGCCACTCTTTCAGTTGTTCTTTTGATTGTTAGCAGGTAGTGATCACTTCCAATCTCTGGCCCCCTCCAGACTCTAGCATCTCGGACATATTTGAATGAGCTTCTCCGAACAATGGCATAGTCGATCACTGACTTCTCATTCTTTGTTGGTTCACATCTAGTGTATGCATGTATGCGCTTATGGGGGAACTTTGTGTTTGTAATGATCAGATTCTGCTCACTGCAGAATCTAAGG
The DNA here is from genome assembly GCA_024509875.1 of Oreohelix idahoensis. NCBI lineage: Eukaryota > Metazoa > Mollusca > Gastropoda > Stylommatophora > Oreohelicidae > Oreohelix > Oreohelix idahoensis. The sequence goes on along the minus strand of JAMPIV010007927.1, from coordinate 85,999 downwards.
AGTCGCTTTCCATTGTCATTGAGAGTATCTTCTCCATATCTTCCGATAACTCCACCCCATCTAGCATGGTCATTTCCAACTCTGGCATTAAAATCTCTGAGCATGATAACTTCATCTAGGCAGTCATCCACTGTCCTTTGAAGCAGCTCGAAGAATTCCTCCTTGACCTCTGCTCTCTCATCCTCATTTGGCCCATACACTATGACCAGGTTGACTATGGTTTCTCCTTCTTTTAGTTTAACAACCATAATGCGCTCCGAGACAAAGTTCCATCCCTTGATACTATCTTTTTGATTTTGGGCCACAATGCAACCCACGCCCCCTTTAGCTCTTTCAGAGATGGGTACACCACTGTACAGCAGCGTGTTGCCATTGAGATCCATGACTCCTTGTCCTTTTTTCTTTGTTTCCGTTATAGCCAAGATTTCTAGTTTTGCTTTCCTCATCTCTTCCACCAGCTCCTCTTCCTTCCCATTTATACTTCTTGTGTTCCACGTTCCATAAGTCGTAGTCCGTAGTCCGTTCCAGTTCGTCGCCTTTAGAATCAGTCCAGTTTTCTCTCTTGTGTTGCTAGTAATCGTGATTTTAAAGCAAACAGGTGATTGGCCTGTTGTGCCTTTGCATAGTGGAGGGGCTGCCTCCTTACGGCCTCCATGCAGGCCGCCCTCCTCCTTTTTCATCCGGGCTTGGGACCGGCATTGGCGGAGTTGAGAAATATTACCAGGAAGAAAGAATGCCGGACCTCAAGCTTTGGTGGGGTCAAACGCTGACTACTTGTTCTCACTGCTTAGTCCAAGGGACGGAGAAGTCTTAAACCAGGGAATAATACTATTGGATAAAATATCATCATCATCATCAGTTGCCATCTCCACAACGAAGGTTGGCTGTAATGGATCTCCAACGTCTTCTGTCTATTGTCTTGGTGGTGCACTCTGATAGACTCTTTCCTGTCCATCTTTTGATGTTATCTTCCCACTTATAGCGCTGTCTTCCCCTTGCACGTTTGCCTTCAACTCTCCCTTCTGTTATGGTCTTCTGAAAGGTGTTATGCCTTTTTATGTGGCCAAAGTATTTTAGCTGCCGACCTTTGACCTCCCTCATTAGTTCTCTTTTCATACCTAGATTTTCTAGGACCTCCTTATTTGTTTTCATCTCTTTCCATGAGATACGCCTCATTCTTCTATATATCCACATTTCAAGAGCCTCAGTTCTTTCTTCCAAATGCTTATTCATCGTCCATGTTTCTGCACCATACAGAAATGCAGAATATATATAACACTTTATGATTCTCAGTTTTAATTTGTGAGATAACTGTTTGGATGTCAGTATATGTTTCATGTTGTTGAATGTAGCTTTGGCCATTCCTATTCTCTTCTTGATTTCTGTTTCACATCTGCCATCTTCTGTTATTATATGACCAAGATATACGTAGCTCTTGACTTGTTCCAGGATTTTCCCATTTACGCTTATCTTTAATGTGGGTTTATCGTCTGTTTTGCTAATTATCATAGTTTTTGTTTTCTCAATATTAATGTCGAGTCCATATTCATGACTTATACTGTTCACTTGCTTCACTAGTTCTTGTAACTCCTGTTCGCTGTCAGCTAACAACACGGTATCATCTGCATATCTAAGGTTGTTTATTGACCTTCCACTGATGTTCAGTCCTGGTATTTCCTGTATCTGTTTGAAAATTTTTTCGGTGTATAAATTAAATAGGCAGGGGTACAGCACACAACCTTGTCTCACACCTCTTTTTATGTCTATGTATGGTGAATAATTCCTCCCCGATCTTACTGTGGCAGTTTGCTCCCAATAAAGGTTACTGAGTATTCTTATATCCTTTCCATCAATACCTATGTCTTCGAGGCATTCAAATATTTTCTCATGATGGACTCTGTCAAAAGCCTTCTTATAGTCAATGAAGCACATATACATACTTTTTTGGACCTCTGTATATTTTTCTGCTAATATTCTTAGGCAAAATATTGCCTCTCTTGTTCCACTGTTCCGTCTAAAACCAAACTGTTCTTCTTGGATTTCGCTGTCTACTTTACTTTTTATTCTTTCCTGTATGATTTTGAGCAGTATCTTAATTGCATGACTCATCAGGCTGATTGTTCTGAAGTCTGAACATTCTGTTGCATTTGGTTTTTTGGGCAATGTTATGACAACTGATGTCTTCATGTCGTGTGGTATATATCCTGTATTGTATATATCGTTGCATATTTCTGTGATTGTATCTATACCAAAGCTCTCCAGAGCTTCTATCATTTCAATTTTTATGTTATCCATGCCTGCTGATTTTCCTTTTTGTATCATATGAATGGCATTCTCTACTTCTGATCTGAGAATGTATGGGCCTTCATTAGAATCTGGTGATGGTTTTTTACCTCTGTGGTCCTCGAATAGTTCTTTTACGTATTCTGCCCATCTGTTTGATATGTCTTTCTCATCAAGTAATATTACACCATTTTTGTTCTTGATACAGCTGTCTCCTTGTGCAAACCGCGACCGATTTGATAATTTCTTTATTTCTTCATGCATATCTCTTGTCATGTGCTTTGCTTCCAAGTCTTCTATTTCCTTGCATTTTGTTTCTATACACCGTTCTTTTGCTTCTCTACACATAGTACGTATGACATTGTCTATTGTTTTATATTCTGGAGTGTTTTTTGCTTTCTTTCTTTCTGCAATTTTATTCAAGATGTCATCTGTCATCCAAATTTGATTTTTCTTAGACTCCTTTTTAGGTAAATTTGCATTTGGTGATTGTATGCTTGTTTTTAAGCATTCCCATTTTGCGGTTGCTTTTTCTTCTGGGTTTTCTCTTCTATACCGCTCCATGCTTTCTGTCAATAACTGTTGATATTTATTTTTGACATCGATTAAATATTTCTGTTTTATATCTGGTTGTTTCAGCGCTGATATTTCTATCTGGGGTTCCTCCTGTCTTCTGTTTCCTGCTCTTTTCAGCTTTATATTTACTTTGATGACGACTGGATTGTGATCTGAATTTATGTCAGCGCCAGGATGTGTCTTTGCACTTGTGACACTGTTCTTAAATCTATGTTTTATCATGATATAGTCGATTTGATTTCGTGTTACATCTCCTGGGCTTTTCCATGTGTATAATTTCCTTGGGTGGTGTTCAAAAAAGGTGTTACATATGACCAGCTGGTTTTCTTCACAGAACTGGATAAGTCTGTCTCCTCTATCATTTCTTGTCCCTAATCCATACTGTCCTACTATTTTCTTGTATTTTCCTTTTCCTACTTTTACATTCATATCACCCATTAATATCAACACATCTGTAGATTTGACTGGTTTAAGTGTTTGTTGTAGCTCTTCATAGTATTCTTCTATTTCTTCCTCGCTGTGATCTTTAGTTGGTGCATAAGTTTGTAAGATTGATATGTCGAATGGCTTTGCTCTCATATTTAGTAACATCATTCTGTCATTGTGTGTCCAGTATCCACATACGTATTTTTCTAACTCCTTCTTTATCAACATTCCTACCTCTCTTTCATGTTTTTCTCATCCTGAGTGTATAAGCGTATACTGGTCTCTTGTTATGTAGCCTGTATCCAAAAGTCATGCCTCTGCAACTCCCAGTATATCGAGTTTCATGTCTGTTGCCTCTAATATAAGATTGTCAAGCTTTCCTTCTCGGTTTAGAGTTTTAACATTGCATGTTCTTATTTTTAGGCTTCTCCTACTAGTTTTTAGGTGGATAAAATATACATCTAGGCAAAACAAAATTATACATGCTTTCATAGAAAAAAAGAATAAGCTAGGAAGACTCCATGCAAGACTCCACGCTGACAATATTGATATAGCTTGCTACAAGGAAACCTTCCTGAATCTAAATCACTGATTACAAAAACAGCGGTATCAAGCAGCGATGGACAAACACAATCAATCCAGTTCTAACACAACAGTTCACTGAGAACGAAAGAAATAGAAATCTAATCAATACACTTTAGCCTACCGTGGAGCATAGGCTTTTAAAAAACACATGCCTAGTCCACATGTCACGTGCCATGAGCTCAAGTTCTTACCACGTTTTCCTCATCATTTTCACTTCTGGATCCAGTTCTCTTCTCCATGTGTTTTTGGTCTATCTCTGCCTCTCTTACCATGGGGATTTAAGAACAAGGACTGCCTTTTAATGATATCAACAGGTTATCTCAGTGCATGTCTTCTGTGTCGCCAGCGTCTTCTTCTCAAATCTTGTTCCACTGTCACTTGTCTGGTTCTTGTCATCAGTTCCCATTGGAGCCATACAACAGGACTGACTTGACATTTGATGAAATCTAAACAAGAGGATAAAGAGAACTAACAGAAATAGACATTGGTATAGTTCAGAGGGAGATTAGAATTAGCATAAACTATTGCTCACCATGGAATATCATGGAACTGGTAGCATCGTTGGTAATAACAACAAATGACAAATGAATTACAGACAGTGGCCCTAAATGCCGCACAGAAAGATGGGGTTACAGACAGATAGGTCCCCAAGAGGAAGAATTAGAAGAGTTGGAAATGTATAGCAACTGAACAGCTAATCAACCATGTAGAAGAAGGCGTATCAAAGTTTTACTCAAGGCAACGGAAAACAACAACCAAAGACCTGACCTTTACTACAGAAGACCTCATAGATATATGGAAAGAGTAGTAGAACAGATGAAAAGAACAATGTTCTAAGTAGAGAGAAATGAATTTATCGAGGAAAAAAAATGCTGTGCACCATAATGGACAGAAGAACCGACCATGTGTCAAGACACCTACTTTACAGAGGAACCACGACCAAAAAGACCACCACAAGCTGCTAAGAGAAATATTGAAAGCCTAACCGAAACACACATTTTCTAAACACCACGAAAACCTGGAAAATAATTAAACAATGAAGATATAATCAGATTAGCAGCTCTAGAAATACTTGTACATTTTTTTTAATGTAAAACTTTTGCCTCGTTTTGGCGAGGCGCGTCCCGTTCAACCCAGTCGGTTATATTAGGACGCATGTCCAAATATAAAAGACTGTTAGGTCTAAGGATTATGTACATGGAAAACTGCTCACACGATGAATCAGCAAATGCCTTGATTGAAACATATGGCTGTTACGCACATAATTTTTCTAAGATTGTGTGTAATTAATCTGTCTGAATTGTACACTGTAATTTTTTCTTGGTCGAAGGTAAATAACCCTTGTTTGACTGTGATTACATTTTCAATGGTGGTTACCTTCTCTTGTGTCCTGACTCGTCGGTCCATTTTTTCGATCGATGTCAGTTCATTCTCCTTATATGGTAGCATCGGTCAACTGTTTCTTGGAATGATTGAAACCAGAGTTGATGTTTTATTCCTGTCCATATAAGGCGGGATTTCGTTATATCTTTGCCTGGAATGTCTCCGACACCGTCTCGTTTTGAGTCTTACTCAGGTTTTGCGTTCTGCGCATGTCTAAACTTTAAGTATGATGTCTTCACATGTATTGTATGAATAAATTGATGTATATTGGACTCAAATCGAAGGACTTACCACGCTCATTAATCAGTTTGAAGGTGGGCTCTTTATGCCATTTTATTGATTGTTTTCGCGTTATACCTAATATGATCTTCTACGAAGAAAACCACTACAACTTATTTACCAAGAGAAGGTTCGCAAGGAACCAAACTGATTGTCAACGATTAAGATACAGACAAGACAATATAGTAATTGACTCTTTAATAACTGTCTGAACCCGAACCCACGTATCAACTAAGTACCTGTATCAACTAGTGGTCATGTCGATTTGAGTCCAATATACATCCATTTATTCATACAACACATGTGAAGACATCATACGGATATTCAGTATCATAAGAAAATACATCTGCATTTCATTCAAAATTGGAATATATGGTATAGTAAGTATTCCAGTCAATTAGTTGTCATCAGAACATCAAGACGATGTACACGCTCTGCTGTAATCCAGTCAGACGGTAATGAAACGCCTGTGTTTGACGAATATAAAGATCATACACTGATCGAAGATCCTTCCATCCAATGGTTATATACTAACCATACATTTCCTTTAGCCATTAACAAATATGGATTGACCCTGCGTCCATAATGAAATATATTTCGGCAATATGTAGCCTAACTCTGGAAGGATTAAAAAACGCGTCTTCATGGCGTGACGGTCAAGTAACAAAGGGTGCCCTACATTAGTCACTAAGCGTGACCATATCAACGCTCACACGTCACAATCCGACCATGCGGATTGCGTTCACTAAACCACGAAGTATAACAATCATTCTACATTAAATCTCTCAACATGAAAATGCGCACTGCCAACTATAGCAGACGACATAGTTAAATATGTCGTAACAGTATGTCATCTCCGTGTGGAACAGGTCGCCTAGCAGAATCTAAATCTAGATATTTCCACTTAGGGTTTCATCATGCTAGCAGAATAATACGTTTAGTCATTTTCAGGGCTTAGTATCTATCAAAGCTGCAAGTGCTAAGTCCTTTTTATGCAAGGCCTTTTCAGGGCTACACCATGCTATGTGTTGTATCTTAGAAACTACGAGTAGTAGTCCTTTTCTGGGCTTATAATTTATCACGACTGTACTACGCACAACTAGCAGATGGCAAAAGAACAGTTGGGCGACCGCAGCTGAGGTTCAAAGATGTGTGCAAGAGAGATATGAGGGCACTGGACATAAATCCAGCAACGTGGGAGGATGAAGCTGCCGATCGCACCAAGTGGCGATGCTATTTACGGCGCCATCTCAGATTGGGCGAAAAGAAGTTCGCACAACAAGCAGAAGAGGGTGGAAAACGTCAAAAGGAGCATCAGAAAAAAAAAACAGCCGAGGGTTGTCACCTCAGGGACGCATTCCCATAGTCAGTTATGACTGAAGGGCTATTATTATTATTAATATACTTGAGAGAGTTTACTCATTTTTGGCTTGCAGTTGCGTTCTAATATGACCAATCCGGAGGATTTTGATAAGCCGGTAGATCCCAAGTGAACATTTGATAGATCTCTAGGTGGCGGGGAAAAGGGGGGAGAATTGTTCACCTAAGTAAATCACCCACAAAAATTGCACACAAGTTACCAGCGAAAAAGTGAACAAAAGCGCTGACCTCCGAGACACAAAAGGTTAGACTTTTAAAGCACTACTCGATTTAAATTCTGGACTCTCAAAATTTCACTCATAACTGAAAAGACGTTCACCATATTGGCATACGCTGGTCGAAGCCACATAACCCATAGCTGAATACAGCCTGGCTGACTTGTGAGCAGACTTGCATAAGTGCTAAGGTCAGATCCATAATTCTGTGTCTGAAGGTATGTTGGAATTTATAGTAATCGTTGGGTTATAAGTATTAATGTTATCTAAATTGCTGAAACGGTTAATACTGATCTTATCATTGACTTTGAATTACCTGCTGATATCCTTATCTATAACTCTCTGCTGATAACTGAAATTAGTTTCCAGCCAAATACAACCTACACAATTTTGAACAGCAGTGACACAGCTTGAGTTCTTATCAGTGCTGGCCAATGCAAGCTATAGGAGCTTACAGTCCTTTTCAGAATTTCAACAACAAAATCAATAACCATTAAAGGGCAGAAAATATGTACCTTCACAAAGACCCAATTCCTGAGCATGGCTTTAGATAAACAACTGAATTGGAACAAACATATAGACATTGTAGTAGAAAGCTACAGGGGCCTCATAAATATGATAAGAATAGTATTAGGTAATGGAAAAAGGAGGGGGGGGGGCAGCAACAAAATAATGCTTATGTCAATCATCAGGGGGAAACTAGACTATGCTAGCATATTCTATGACTCAGCTTCAGTTTATAACAAAGCAAAACTAGACAGAATTAAAAATGCAGCCACGAGAGCCATTACAAGCGAATTGAAACCAACATCCGTAGAAGCACTAGAAGTAGCTCTCGGCTTACTGCCCATTGAACTAAGACGAAAAGAATTAAGATTTAATTTTTGGAGCAAACTAGCATAAGAAGGGATCCACCCAGCACATAAAGCATGTGCCCTAAACCAACCAAGTGTATGGAACGTTCCCTTGAATACACAAAGATATCCAAAAGGGTGGAGAACTATTGAAGATCTAATATGGGTCAACGAACTGTCAAACACAATTAATAATAGTAATAAATATAGAAACACTATACCACCCTGAGACCTAAAAGCACCAATCATAGACTACACACTCAATGAAAAGGTTAAACAACACATAGAAGGCAAGGAAGTCAAGACGGTAATAAGAACGTTCATAAATCAACTCACAAAACAAAGCTTGAATGTTTTCACTGATGGACCCAAGAGCGATAACGGGCAATTAGGGGCAGGGGTAGTAATACCACAGGTGGGAATTAAAAATAGCTATAGTGTAATTGAAAGTGCTTCCATTTTTATAGTGGAGATGGTAGCAATTTTAAAAGGTTTAGAAATAATTGAAGATAATCCATCAGAAGCAGTTACGATATTTACAGATTTACTATCATCACTACAAGAACACCAAGGTAAATGCAGCCGGCCAGATATCAAGGAAGAAATTATTTCAATTAATACATCATTAGGGAACAGGGACTGCAGTGGGAGGCTAGTGTGGGTTCAAGCAAACATAGGTATAGCTGGTAACGAGTTAGCAAACCAGACAGCCAAATATGGAGGAATAAGTAACAACAATGCAAGAGCAGGGCTTGGAAAATCTGAGATTAAGAGCCAAAGTTAAGCGAACTATCAACGAGGAATAGAAGACAATATGGATGGAAAGTAGACACGCGTTCAAATTTATAGCGGACTTATGACCATATGAACTTACGTTCTAACAGTTATAAAATCTTATAAGCATCGATAGATATTTAATATTGATGAGCTTCCTGCTGTGACCTGTGCGGTCCATTTGTCCTTATAACATGAGAGAAACCAGAATAGAACCATTAATTGTAATATTAACTGGACCAGAACTATTACCAGATTTCATATATATCCATCTCATCAGCCAGCGGTGGCAAAATATATTGTCAGCAACATTTGTGTAACTTAACATAGTGTCTCAGCAACCAGAGGCTAGACAACACAGGAAATATATCTGTATTATTCATCCTAAATCGGCGATCACCACGTATGAACCTTACTCCAACCAACTGAAGGCAGAGATACTGTATTTTATCACCAACTCCAGCAATTCCCGTGACATTTGCAGTCAGCAACTACGGCGAGTCTGGGGCTGGATGTGGCAAAACTTAATATGACACTGAATAGTCTTATTACTTTTTAGTGCTTATTTCCACGGAATGCCTTCGACAACTATTGGGTAAGCAAATCTGAAAGTGGCCACTGTACGTATGTGAATTGAATGAACGGAGAAAGAAACTTATTTCTGTTGTTACCACTATCAAACAAATCTTTTCTTTTGTTCTTACTAACCTGAGTATTTACGGGATAGATTAATTAGCACTTGTTCTTTGTTTTCTTTACTGACTATTCCATACACTTATTGTTAACTTTTGATCTTTTGGGCTAATTAACCTCTGTTGGGATCTTCTTTTCTTTTCCTTTACCAGAGTGGAGAACCTATTGGATAAATTTCATTTGTCTATAAACCATGATCTATTAATGTATATGATTTATGTTGTAAAGTTCTAGTGATAATTAAACTTAATAAACCTTTAGTTATTGTGTTGGTCAACCCCTACCCTATCTGTTATCCATAGTTTGTTTTCACGTGTGTGAGTATTTGTCACATAATTGGGTGCTGTGGGTGCAGTGTAACTTGTATTTTGTACAAGGAGAGTGTGTGCGTCTGTTTTAAATATCGTCGTACAGATAGGCAAGATTAGAGAAATTACTCAACCCAGAGACTGTCTTTCTCTTACACTATCACCTCGTGAGAAAAAAACTATTTCTTCCTCCTTACTTTCACATAGTTATCACTATCACCTCTGCTCAGACAGGACTATAAACATTTATTACCTATCTGATAAAAATCGACGACAATGACTTATAATCAAACGGAAGTAATCAAGAATGAATTCGGAATAATTTTAAAATGATTTTTTAGTACAGTAGTGTATTTTGTGGATTGCAAGATGTAAGTCTTTGATTGCAGTAGCTACAGCTTTATGGACCTTGTATAAATTAGGATTCTAACAAAACTAGCCCGTCATGATTGAAGTATCATCTTTGCATGTAAGCAACAGACACCATAATCTGTGGGTAATTTATTTAAAGTCTTGTATTGAATATCATAGGTACATCTTCAATCCAACTTGCAAATGTAGAAGGAAGAGCTGGAGAAGAGAGGGATGATCATAAGCAGCTCGAAAACAAAAACCGTGGTGATATCATGAAAGGAAAGAAAACATCAGATTAAGCTAGGAGAACAAGTCCTTGAGCAGGTCGACCACTTTAAATACCTTGGAGCTGTCATAGACCGGAAGGAAGGCATCAAAGAAGAGTTGGCTACCCGAAGAGCAGCAGCTGGGAGACTTTTTCAAGCCGTAAATCGAGGATTCCTCAGCAAAAGAGAATTTGGTAAGAAGACGAAGATGTCTGTATACCGCTCCACCTATGTCCCAGTCTTGACGTATAGATGCGAGTCATGGACAATGACTACAACCCACACAAGCCAGATCCAAACCTCAGAAATAAGATATCTGAGGAAAGTGGTTGAAGTAACAAAAAAAAAGACATGATCCGCAACCGAACGGTACGTCAAGGCCTAACAACCCAACCACTGCAGACTCAAGTAGAACAGTCCCAACTGAGATGGTTTTGCCATGTCTGCAGAATGGGAGAAGATCGGCTACCACGCAAGCATGGGAAACTAAGAACAAGGGATCCAGACCTCCAGTATGACCCAAAGTCCGCTGGGAGGACAACATTAGACAATCTTTGAAGGACCGAGGACTAGAATGGAACCAAGCCAGGAGGAAGACAGCCGATAGAATGGTATGGCGCTCTCTCTTACAAACCTCTACACCTCACGGTAGAATAGGAACGACTAAGTAAATAAGTCTCGTATTGAGGGATTCAAAAATGAAGGATCTAATTGAAGCGTATCAGACGGCAGTGTGTGTGCTTAAGGGACCACCTGTGCAATTGGCCGGAAGTTAGAATTGGGCTACCTCTCGGAGAAAATATGTATCTTGGAAATTAATCCATATTTATTGACGAGAAGTGTCTACAGTGAAAGAACTTTACTCAAATAAGTGACATTTAATATAAAGAAACAAGATCCAACAGTAACAAACGGTCAAATGTGATGATCACGACATAACTAAGGGAAAATGTTCTGACATGATCTATGTAATATATATCTGCAATATTTACCAACTTTCTGTTGTTTAATTATTATAGTGTACAGATGTACTTTATAAATTGCAGTTGATTGATTTATTTTAAATCCCACTTCTGTTTGGAAATTGTTTGTGTGGAAATTAAGAATTTATAATAATTTAATTGGTAGGGATAATGAACGAGCTACATTTCACTTCAATTATTAATAAGACACCCTTGGAGCATAGGGTAGGTCTATCGAGAAGGTGGCTTACTTCACAGCTCTCTTCTACAGCTACCATCAAAACTGAATAAATTAAAAGCCTGGCTTATCATGTGCCATCGGTACACTTTGTTCACCAGTTCTCTTCTCCAGTTCTGTGAATTACAACTATTCTTTCTATCCAATTTCCACTTCGCCGCAGTATTTCAGTAAACAAAATAAAAAAAGTATTTTCCGTTAAGGTTTGAATTACACGATTTATTTAGATGGCTCATATTGATCAAACGATTATTGGCCTGCATTTGTCAGGTGGTTTATGTGTTTTCATCAATGATCATTTTTCTTGTTTCGCTCCCTGTGTAGCATCGAGTCACTACTGCAGTTAGCCCTTTGCAGAATGCCTGCACAAAAGCATTCAGATATTATTGAAGCAATGGAGTCTGTTGTCATTAGTTTGGGTGCAATTCTTTCTACACTGGTTACCCTGCGTACATGATGAGATTGCCAGCCCCATGCATAAACCCGTATTTAGACGCCTTCTACGACATGCTTGAGCAGAAGTAGTCATATTTGTTATTTTCTCGTGAACTGCACATCTTGAACCGCCAAGGGTAAAATCATGTGATTGTTTAGCTCACGTGACTCTTACTGGTACCATAAGCTTATTTGTCTGCCTTTGCACTTAACTTTTTTTATACAGACAGTGAATACAGTATGCATTTTTTTTAAATATGTGTATTTCATCATACACCATGCTCATGTATTTTAATGAATAGTTTTCTACAGCTAACAAAAAAAAAAAAAAAAAAAAGATAAAGCGGAAGGATAGTAAAACAAGGTCTACCATTTTGCCCAAACGTTATCTATACGAATAAGTAACGTATCACCTCGACACATTGCAAAACACCCACTAATAAACTAAACAAAATTCAACTAAAATAAACTAAAAATATCAATTTCAACATCTTATAGGTTACAATTATGATACATAACGCATAAAATTTCTAATTCCATATAATTCCATAATAAATCAGGTCCACGAAATCTATTTTACGTGTAAACACACCGTACTACGAGGCGTGTTCAAATGAAACCCGTCCCAGTGGCTTCATAACAAATATATGTAAGGTACATCAGCAGGAGTAGTAGAATTAAATACAGCACTTGTTATGAAGCAAGTACTTACTGGAGTTCTTTAGAAATAGTCACCATAGGCATTCAGACACGCATCCCACTGCATGGGTAGACGGCGGATGCCGTCCGAGAAAAATGACTTTGGTTACTTATTGAACCATTTGGTCACCGTGGCCCTGACGTCTGCATCGGAGTCGAATCGTTGTCCCTTTAGAGATTTTTTTAAAGGTCCGAACAAATGAAAGTCACATGGTGACAGATCGGGGCTGTAGGCTGGGTGTGGCAGAACTTCCCACCTTTTCCTTGCTAACGCTTCCTGCACAATGTTCGCAACATGTGGACGAGCATTGTCGTGCAACAGAATCACACCACGCGAAAGCATCTTCTTCTTCTTCGATCCTTAACCACCGACCGTCAAAGCAGTCAGTGGCCATCACGCCTAGTGGCGTCTTGTAGGGCAACAACAAATTGATTCCACTTTGCACGGTCGGTGGCCATCCTTCGTACAGTGCCCCAACTCTGGTTCATTTTTTGCATCTCAGCCTCCACAGTCCTCCGCCAAGTAGTTTTTGGTCGGCCTCTCTTTCTCTTTCCTTCAGGGGTCCAAAGCATAGCTGTTCTTGTGATGGCATCGGGGTCTCTTCTGAGGACATGACCAACCCAGCTCCAGCGTCTGCCAGCTATGATGGTGTGCATGTCCTCTTGCTTGCTACGAGTAAGCAGATCTTGGTTGGTGATGGTATTCGGCCAAAAGATGCGGTGAATCTTTCTTAGGCATGTTGTGTGAAAAGAGGACAATTTTGACATTTCCTTCTCTGTGACTCTCCAGCATTCCGCACCATAGAGAAGCACCGAAAGCACGCAACTCTGGTATAATCTTAATTTTGTGCTTGTGCTGTATTGGGAGGACTTCCAGATGTTATTTAGGCTAAAGAAGGCTGTTCTTGCCTTATTCATTCTGATGTTGATGTCTTTGCCTGCCCCACCGTCTGGTGTTACTATGCTTCCTAGGTATGTGAAGGTATCTGTCTGTACCAGTTGCTGATTCCTTACTGATATGGGCTCAGGGTTGCTCACATTGAGCGTCATGACCTCAGACTTCTTTAAATTGATGTTCAAGCCCACCTGCTGGCTAAATTTATTAAGTCTATCCGTTTTTTCCTGGATATGTTGATGTGAATGTGCCAGCAGTGCAACGTCATCTGCATATTCCAGATCTTCCAATGTAGAAAATGTAGTCCATCTTATTCCTCTTGGACTGCCCTCTGTTGTCTGGCGCATCACCCAGTCTATGACTGTTAAAAAAAAGAGTGGTTGATAAGGGGCATCCCTGTCGTACTCCTGTCTTCACCTCGAAGGTTAGGTTGCTCTGCCCAACACTACACGTAAAGTTGGCATAGAGGCTTTTTATGATTGACACTATGCAGCTTGGAATTCCATAAGCCCTCAGTATTTTCCATAAACTGTCCCTATGTATGCTGTCAAAAGCCTTTTCAAAATCAACAAAATTTATGTAAAGCTGTCTTTGCCATTCTGAGCACTGCTCTATAATGTTCCTGAGAGTGAATATATGGTCTACACATCTTCAGTTCTTTCTAAATCCTGCTTGTTCTTTCCTCAGTTTGTAGTCTACTGCCTTTGAAATTCTCTGTATAATTATCCTGCCTAGTATTTTGCTGGGAACTGAGAGAAGAGTGATTCCTCTCCAATTATTGCAGTCTGCAAGATCTCCCTTTTTGGGCAATTTGACAATTATTCCTTTGTTCCACTCTGATGGTGTTGTCCCCGTTTTCCACACTTGTGCAAATAGTGGTTCTAATAGTTCTGCTGCTAGCTCAGGGTCTGTCTTAAATAGCTCTGCATTTAAGTTATCATGGCCCGGAGCTTTACCGTTCTTTAACCCTTTGATTGCTGTGATGATTTCTTCTTTTCGTGAAATGTCTGTATTTACATCTAGATCGTTTTCAGCCTCAGGAACATTCAATTGTGTCTCTGGTATTTCCTTGTTCAGAGTTTATCTGAAGTGCTCTGCCCATCTTGTTTCCTGTCCCTCTGCTGTCTTGATGAGATTTCCTTGCTTATCTCTTACTAATGTAATATTGTTTGCACCTTGTTTTCCGCTGATGAATTTAGTTATTTTGTATACTGTGCTTTGTTCATTTCTCAGTGCTGCCTCTTCTGCCTGTTTTGCAAGATCGTCTAGGAAATTCCTTTTGTTGGCTCGGGTTTGGCGTTTAACTTCCCTGTCCAGCTGGCTGTACTGTTCGCTATATAGTTGCTTTAACCTGGGGGACTTCGCTTCTGTTTTCTTTCTTTTCATTTCCTTTCTCATCTTTATGGTGTTTAGTGTTTCTGGTGTTATCCAGTCTTGCTTCTTCCTTTCCTGGAATCCTAAGCATGATAAGGAAAGTATCCTTATATATTGTTGAAATGGTGTTGAAATTCTGGTCTATATCATCAGTCAATGTCTTTTCCTGGCTTTTGGCAAATTGATATCGTTTCTTAATGTCGGCCGCAAAAGCTTTTCTGGTAAGGGGGTCCTTCAATTTGCTGATGTCAAACCTTATCTGTGTAGTTACAGTTGGTCCAGCCCTTCTTAGTTTCACTTTCAGTTTTGCTACTACTAAATGGTGATCACTTCCCACGTCTGCACCTCTTCTTACCTTCACATCTTGTAATGCATGTCTCCATCTACCGTTAACCATGATGTGGTCTATCTGGTTTCTGTCCCGACCATTTGGTGATTCCCATGTTAACTTGTGAATTTCCTTATGTGAGAAACGTGTTCCTTCAATGACCAGGTTGTTAATGCTACAGAAACTTATTAGCTTATCCACATTTTCGTTTGCTGTTCCGCTGCCGCATTTCCCCATTGTTCTTTCATTATATGTATTGTGTGTACCAACTTTCGCATTGAGGTCTCCCATTACTATAACAAGATCATATCTAGGTGTGTCTTCCATTTCTTTCTGCAGTTGTTGATAGAATTCATCCTTGACCTCCTCATCGCTATCATTCGTTGGTGCGTAGCATTGTATTATTGTAGTGTTGGTGAATCTCCCTCTCAATCTCAATCGTATCAGTCTGTTGTTGATTGGTTTCCATTCCAGTAATGTCCTTTATATCCCTTTCTGTAGAATAATGGCTACGCCTTCACTGTGCTGTCCATCCTCTCTTCCATAGTAAAGTACTGTTTCTCCTGTTGCTGTTTTAACTTTTCCTGCCCCTGTCCATCTGCTCTCACTTATCCCCAGAATGTGTAACCTATAGTTTCTCATTTCTGCCGTGACCTGTCTTAGTTTACCTGTCTCGTATATTGTCCTGACATTCCAAAATCCTATTCTTGTATCCTGTTTTGCGGTCAGGACATCCGTTTTCATGTCAGTGGCTTCCTTTCGGCTTTCACCACTGACAGTCATACGAGCCACAGACTCCGAATGTCCATCCCGCAGCAAAGTTTGTTCATTTGATGTTGTTTCCGTAACTTCATTATTTTTTTTTACATAGACAGGGGTGTCAGCCCCATGCTAAAACCCCCAACCTGGAGGACCAGGGTACCAGCTTTTGTCTGAACCCTACCCACACAGACCAGTCCAGCTTGGTTGAACCTACCAGGAGTAAAACTCCCACTGGCATAGCTCTGGAGATTGTCAGGGTACGCAAGCTGCCATACCGCTACAAGGTATAGGTACCATTGATACGCGAAAGCATGCCGGGTCGTTTATTCTTGATGGCTGTATGCAGGTTGTCTAGTGTGTCTTTGTAGCGGATGGCATTGATGTTCAAGCCAGGCTCTTTAAAGTCAACCAATAGAAGCCCTTCATGGTCAAAAAATGCGGTCAGCATAACCTTACCGGAGGAAATCTGTGACTTGAATTTTTTGGATTTTGGTGATCCGGGATGTTTCCATTGCATGCTCGCTGTTTTGCTGCACGGCTCAAAGTGGTGGCACCACGACTCATCGCCTGCCACTATGCGCAACAGAAATGCGTCACCCTCCTCTTCGTAACGCAGCAGGTGGTTCAAACTCCACCCCATGCGTTCTTCCTTATGGCGATGGCTTCTTCTGTCGCAACAATATGCACATGACCTGGCCGCGGAAGACCTTTCGTTAACTGACGTCCTTCTCGAAACATTCTTGCCCAGTCTTTCACTGTAGTCTTAGACACACTTTTGTCACCATACACTGCTTTCATTCGGCGATGAATGTCGGCTGGTCGACATCCTTCGGCTGTTAGGAAGTGAATCACCGCTCGCTGATCGACCTTGGACGGATTCCGTATCACACCGGCCATTATTTTAACGGTCTGCAGCACAAACAATGAATACTAGGAGAATGAAAACTTACACACTTGTACATTTGTATGTGCTTATTACGTCAGATGTGACGTCATCATGCTCCTCCTACAAATGTCCACTTCGCACAGCACGGGCGGGTTTCATTTGAACACTCCTCGTACATGCAAACACACTGCAAGGAGTCACAATATGGCCGCGTCCAGTTCACCGTCCATCCCATCGACCAAACAAAAACTACCATGAAATACTATTTTCGTTATTAATCACACGATTTCAATGAAAATGCACAGACTTAACCTACATCAATCACAGACTTAACCTACATCAATCACAGACTTAAACTACATCAATCACAGACTTAACCTACATCAATCACAGACTTAACCTACATCAATCACAGACTTAACCTACATCAATCATAGATACGTATAATGAAAAGTTCGATGATATCACATAATTGGTTGTCATGGAAACAGCAGCCATATTGGATTATATTGTTCTAATCTATTTTGCTAAGGATTTTTTGTTCATATAGCTATCAATACCAAATTTAAACACAACATTTATCATTATATTTTAAAACGTTTCTCAGATTTGATGTTTGATACCTTAAGTAGAACCTGAGATATAGAACTTTAAAATGTGTATGTAAAAAAAATTTAAAATGTTTTTCAGAATTTTACAACTGTGATAAGAGGTTTTGATGTTATTAATTATAGGATATCCTGGACAAATAGAAATATCAGAGGATACCAGGATAGTGCCAGATAAGAGACGGGTCTTATAAGAAATACCCCCTTCTCTGAAAAGAGCAAGGGTGTATAGACATTAAAGGTGAGGTCCAGCAATGTAAGTTCCCAGAGTAAGGAATGATGATGTGAAGTTCTCTGGGTACCTATCTGCTACCTCTTGAGATCTCACCAATAGTATGTTATCCATGTGTTGTTATTTGGCAAAGTGTCTAGGGTAATGTATTTTAACAGTTATGAATTTCAAAACAGAACTTTAACTTTAATGAAAATTAAGCAAGACTGTCTGAATATGTATAATTTAATATTCCTGTACCTCAATCTTGTTGGGCCAGGAATTCTCAAACTCAAGAAAAGTTTATTTACATGCTAAAATAAATATTTTGGAAACTCTGTCCCTTTGTGTACAACAAAAAGTCACTGGAATGAATATACACAGTTCTTGATATTATCACTAATCTTAATGTGATAGGGTGGGCGAGATGATGATGATGATTATATATTGTGATGTGTGATCACTCTCTTTTCACACTCGCACCGACCCGAGCAACAATAAAACTCTTGATTCTAGAGGCAGGGGCTATATTTATTTTTACAACCCATTCAGTGACTAAGCAAATATTAAACAAATAAACTAGCGAACATAACAAAACAAAACAAAACACCCAACAGTGCCCGATGCTAATCTGAAGAAGCAAACAAAGCACAGAATAGTTAAAATCATAATATAATACTGAATGAGAAACACCACGCTCTCACCTGTCAACCTGTCCTACGCCGCCACCTGACACACTCAACTATCACACACACACACACTCATGTGTGTCGTCCAATGCGACTAGTATGGTGTTGTGCATGAGGCTGGCAACCTCACCATGTAACACAGATTGCTACCAAAACCACTACTGCCCGAGCATCTGAATGCTTAATATGAAGGCAAACCACACTGTTGGCCCCATGCTCCCTCAGGAGCGGGGAAGAGAAATATATATCTTGAAGTGAGCCCACGTGCTCTCACAACCATTCCTCACATAACCATAATTAAATAATCATAAAATGGACATAAAATAATATTCAACTATATGTACAACAAATACTCTCAATAACGAGAATAAACCACCACCTTGCAACTGATCTATCTCAATATTCGTTACTGCATTCGGAAGCATGTCGTATATGACGACTGGTGCGCCTGGCAACATGCGTGTCGTATATGACCACTGATGAGACTGGGAATCTCATCACATGGAACACATCGTTACCGAAACAAATCACTGCCATAGCATATAAATGCTTCATGCAGGCTTCTGTTGGATTCAGCCGCACTGGTGTCGCCCTGCTCCGCAAGGAGCAAACAGCAACATTTATGTCTCAAATGCGCTTTACGCCCAAGGAGTGGCCTCGCGCTCTCCAGAAATCTAAATGACTATTCTCACCTCACAGTAACCCATTAAATATATACAGTAGAATTATGATAAGTAGGCTATCGTAAAATACACTCAATTACTTTTACATTAAAGAAATAAAATATAATTACTCTTGACTTAACAACTAGAACTAGTCATCATATAAAGGAAAATTAACACGACAACTCTTTCTTTCCTTTACTGGGGAAAATTGTCTTAATCTGCTTCCCACCCACGTGTCAATTCACACAATATAAAACTGGCGTCTTCTTTATACACACGCATGGTGACGCGCCGCCTTTCATGACCACGTGGCCGCCATCTTGATATTTTGCTAACAAGTCAATATCATCTAAATTCAAGTAATAGATGCTTCTCTGTCCAGTTTCATGTATAAAACATTCTCCTACTAAATTTGCCTTTCTTGCCCGGTCTGATGACTGACATAATTGCTCTTAAACTCTCACATCTGTGATTTGGGCTTTGCGTGCCTAATAAAACCTATCAAACATTATTTTCACTCATCTATCATTTCGAGACTAAATCATAATGTCCTAAAAAGACATTTCCTTTGGAAACACATCTATCTATATCACTAAACATTAAAACAGACTCGTGCTGAATACAATTTCAGAATTATATAAAACTAATTCTAATTTAAATTAACTCACGTGTCATGTCTTTGTGTTCTTCTGTGTAGGTACACAGGGCGCCTCGTTTTGTTCTCTCTCGTCTGGGCTGATACTTAAAAGGGCCGCTGCTGGTTATCGCATTCTTTATATAGGCCATATGGCGCATCACTCACTTACTGCGCGCTGGGCGTATTAATCTTGGCTACTTAAATATCACACGCGATTATCGCTTTAGAAGGCATGAAAACACAGAAATATACACTATTTCTAGAGCAAAAAACACAATTCTACACCACAACTCTATTTTTAAGGCTTTAATATGGCCTCATTACATCAATCTTCCTTATCTCGTCAGAATTTTTCCATACTAGCGTGCTACGCGCACTTCTAAAATATGGGCGATAAATCTGCCTAGAAACAGGTAGTGGGCGGGTGTCTCCTTTTCGGCCCCATCACATTAAACTTTGAGGTCTGTTATTGTCATCACTCCCAGGTGGTATACTTTAATTGGTGAAATTAGGTGGTTGGATGACATGTCAGTGCCTGTCGAAAGGACTTATCTTTCAAATGGTTATTGCAGCTGTTTTGTCGATCATAGACCTGAACACCATCGTTGTGACTCCTGACTGAAGAAAAGGAGCTAGCTTCAAGTTGTAGCATGAGCACTGACTCTCACACGTTCTTCTTTTCAGGCTACTGCAGCAACGAGGTAACTTCGTAATACAAACTGAAAAAAAGGACAATCCCTTCTATGTAACATCTGCCTCTATCCATTTCACCTCTAATCCGTATTAATACCTACCTAGGTCAGCCACTTGTGCTAACAAGTCGCACCAGACCTTAAATTCCGTTGTCTACACTTAGCTTGGTGTAATCAGTCTTTTTCAGTATTGATTCTACTTTAATGTCCCTCATTCATGTTTGTCTTCCATACAATAATCATGGTGGGGAACAATATAGCTTGTGACCTGTTGATTACTTCATTCGAACATTCCCTATATGTTTTCACATGTTATTTGAACAGTGTGTCATTCCCAAAGACAATATCAATTTGTTAATACTGCACTTACAGTCGCAAATTTGTGTTGCCAATTTGCAAACATTTTACACTCCGAATAAGCCTGCCCTATACACATTCCGACTTAGGTCGTCGTGACACAACACATCCCTTTCGGCAGTATCGAATAAATATGGCACACAATAGCCTGTTATTTACAGGTTAATAAAATATGCAAACAAAATTATCTGTCTTACCCTCAAGTAAAGAATATTCACACACACAAGCTGATCGGCAGTAAAGGGCTCTAGCACTGAGCTCGCAGCGCAGATGGCAAAGGCTTGTCCTTCTGTTTCTTTCTGAATATGTCAGCTTGGCATGGAAGCTTATGGGGTAATGCCGGAACTTACAAGAAGTTGTTAATGTTTATCAAACTACACCCAACCAATCAGATGACGAGTCAAAAAAGTTAACTATTTCCTAGGCTATAGAATTTTTTTTCTGGTGTACTAGTGAAAGGGCTGCGACTCTGGGGCAACAGGCGATGTATACTATAGGGAGTGTGTCAGGTACAGAATTTCAGTGGCTTGCGGCGCGCAGGGGCTAAGGTTCGTCGGCTGCGCGCTCGTGTCTCAGTGTGTGTCCTTAGTTGTGAAGGGCGACGGAACGAACGGAATAATTTGTCTTCTCTTTGTTACTTTCACAATTGCCCCCACGGCTGGCTATGTGGAATAAAAGTTGCTACCATAAGTGAAATGGGTTCATTTTCGATACAAGACAACAGGAAGCTGAGACGCTTGGGAGTCATGACCCAAGTGGGCCCGCCCCCCTTAGAGTGTAAAGGAGTAATCGGGCCGAAACACTTGTCGGATGGGGGGACTCCTTCTGATGATCAGATTGCTTCCTGTTGTATCGCTCTGTAAAGAGTTTCCTATCATAGTTGCATGGTCAAACCAGTGACGATCGGGAAAAGACCGATTGACTTCTGGAAAGACAGATGACACTGGGAAAGACTAGAAACCGGCTGACCGGGTTAGCACCCCGTAAGCTGTATTCAATTGCTACAGGACCCAAAAACGATAGATGCCCCCAGGATTCACAGAAAGGGGGGATGATGAATCCACAGACGCCTCAATGGATTCGACCAGACCCGTTACACGGACTTCGAGCTCTGAACAACGGCTGGAATTTCCATGTGCCTGTGGTAGGGAATTCTCTACTCAGAGAGGAATTAAAATCCACAGAACGAAAAAGGGGTGTGGGAGGTCATCAGGGGGAGATCAACAGCGCTCTGTCTCGACGGATAAGACGTTAGAAGAACGCAGCCAGGAGTCAATCCACAGTGCTGAGTACATTCAAGTTGATCTGCCAGATGATGATCTCACACACTTCTTGGACGGGAAAAGAGATGCAATAAAGTTTCCACCTGCCAGTGCAAAAGGGCTTTGGGAACAGCTGGACGAAGCCTTGGCAAAAGAGTTGGATAACAGCCTGAAGCAGCTAACTTTGGAGAAGAAGCTGGAAATCTTCGGCGACATAATATATCTGCACTGTCGCAAAGTGTTCAGAGTGAGGGAGGCAAGAGAAAGTAACCCACCACGGAAAAGAGAAGGAAGGGTTACGACATGTTTGGGAGCACCTGAAAGGCCAACATAATGCCCTTTGTAGAGCGGAAAGGTTGTGCAGGAAGAGAAGGAAGACTCGAAGTGATAGGGAAAGATTCTTTAGGGAGCCCTTCAAGTTTGCCAAAGAACTGTTTGAGCAGCCACGGTAGGGTACGCTAAACATCAGGAAAGAAGACCTGGAAGAACACCTTAGAATGACATATTCAGATGGTCGCAAAAATGAGCCGCTCAGCAGCATAGCAGGCCTTAAATGGCCGGGTAAGCCAGGAGCTGAATTTAACACCAAGTCCCCAACGATGCAAGAGGTAGAAAGCATTGTCCAGAAAGCTCGGTGCAAGTCAGCTCCAGGTCCTAATGGTGTTCTATATGTGGTGTATAAAAGATGCTCTGAGGTTCTCAAACGACTGCTCCGTTTACTGAAAAATGCGTAGAAAACCCAACTCTTAAGCAAGGAATGGAGAAAGGCAAACGGAGTCTACATCCCGAAGGAACAAAATTCCACAGACATCAGTCAGTTCAGGCCAATCTCACTACTCAATGTGGAAGGGAAGATATTCTTCTCAGTAATGGCGAAAAGACTCACTACATACCTCCTGGCAAATGGGTACATTGACACTAAGATTCAGAAAGGAGGTATCCCAGGTACACCAGGATGTCTAGAGCATGCCACAATGATCTGGGAAGCAATCCAAAAGACAAAGTCTGACAGAACAAACCTCCATGTAATCTGGTTGGATCTAGCGAATTCTTATGGAGCCGTTCCACATCAGATGTTGTGGCAGGCCCTAGAAATGTATCATGTTCCACAAGAGATTGCAGCAATGCTGAAGCTGTATTTCACAGGGTTTTCTGTCAGATTTGCAACCAGAGAACACAACGAAGTGGATTGGCCTTGGAGTTGGAATTGCGATGGGATGTACCATCTCTCCGATACTATTCGTCATGGCTATGCAGGTAATCCTCAATGCGGCTGAAGGAATGGCTATAGGTCCAAAGCTCGGTGGAATGTGTCACATGCCACCGCTCAAAGCATTCATGGATGACACAACAATTCTGACATCAGATGAACATCAGGTTCGGAGGATGTTAGCACGCCTGGATGAATTAGTCAGCTGGTGCAGAATGGGCTTCAAACCCAAGAAGTCGAGAAGCCTATCAGTCAGGAAAGGGAAGATAGCAGAGGTCATATTCACGGTTTCCAGCAAAAGAATCCCTACTGTCATTGAGGAACCTGTTAAAAGTCTTGGCAGGGTGTACGATGCCTCTTTAAAAGACTCGAAGGCAGTGCAACAGACAATAGAAATGGCAGACAGAGGGCTATAGATCATAGACCAAAGTAGACTCCTGGGAAAGTTCAAACTGTGGTGCCTCAAGTTCATGTTGATACCGAAGTTGCTGTGGCCACTGCTTATATATGAAATAAGCACACGTACAGTGGAAGCTATAGAGCAGAAGGTCAACAAGTTCATGAGAAAATGTCTAGGGGTACCACTAGGTCTGTCAGATGTAGCACTGTACTGCAAAAAGTCAAAACTTCTGCTTCCCTTCAAGTCAGTTGTTGAAGAGTACAAAGTTGGAAAAGCAAGGCTTGCAATGATGCTACGCGAGTCAGCTGATGACGTGGTTAAGTCCATTCAGCCCACACTGAAAACGGGAAGGAAGTGGAGAGTGGAAGAAGCTGTTGATGCTGCTGAAGAGTCACTCAAACTGAGAGAGGTAATCGGATACACACAAACAAATAGACGGGGATTTGGGCATGGTGATATCCGCTGGTGGTCCAAGGCATCAAGCAGGGAGCGCAGAGACATGGTAGTTCAGGAGATACGAGGAGCTGAGAATGATAAGAGGTTGCAAAAAGCAGTGCAGCAGGTCCAACAAGGCCAATGGACAACATGGGAAGGAGCCCTGAAGAGGTCCTTGACATGGAATGATATATGGCATATGGCACCTCTTAGCCTCAGCTTCGTGGTTAGATCAATGTATGACCTGCTGCCGTCGGCCACCAACCTTGTGAAATGGGGAAAGTCGGATGATGAGCAGTGCCCCCTGTGCCAGGGGAGGCAGACACTTGAACACGTGCTCTCAGCGTGTGAGGTGGCATTAGGGCAAGGACGATACACTTGGCGCCATAACAAAGTGCTAAATGAGCTTGCTGCGACAATAGATCAGGCAAGAATGAAAGCGAATAGCAAAGTCCGGCCAGACACCACAAACACATACTTTCTGAGAGCAGGAAAATCAGCACACCCCAAACCGAGTAAACCTGGTAGCAGTTTACCATCTCTTCTTGACTGTGCAAACGACTGGGAAATGGTGGTAGACCTACCTGGACGGGGGGCATATCCAGATTATCAGAAAATCGCGGAGACGGCCGGATATAGTGCTTCATTCTTCAGCAACGCTTCAGGTCATATTGATTGAACTGACCGTGCCATTTGAATCCAGATTAGACGAGCAACATTCATTCAAAGCGGCCAAGTATAGCGATCTGGCCGCGGATCTGAGACACGATGGATTCAGTGCAAGGATCATGGCGGTTGAAGTGGGCGCAAGAGGGCTTGTGGCTGCATCAGTGTATGATTTATTGAAACTGTTGGGGCTGAAGGGACAGTCTAGAACAAGGGCACTGAAGAGGCTTAGCGAAACTGCCGAAAAGGCATCAGGCTGGCTGTGGAACAACCGCACCGGGCAATGGAAATCGTTACAATAAACGCTGCGGTACAGAAAACACCAAAATTTTTCTAATTCCACAACGCTGAGTTTTTCTGGTGTACTAGTGAAAGGTCTGCGACTCTGGGGCAACAGGCGATGTATACTATAGGGAGTGTGTCAGGTACAGAATTTCAGTGGCTTGCGGCGCGCAGGGGCTAAGGTTCGTCGGATGCGCGCTTGTGTCTCAGTGTGTGTCCTTAGTTGTGAAGGGCGATGGAACGAACGGAATAATTTGTCTTCTCTTTGTTACTTTCACAATTGCCCCCACGGCTGGCGTTGTGGAATAAAAGTTGCTACCATAAGTGAAATGGGTTCATTTTCGATACAAGACAACAGGAAGCTGAGACGCTTGGGAGTCATGACCCAAGTGGGCCCGCCCCCCTTAGAGTGTAAAGGAGTAATCGGGCCGAAACACTTGTCGGATGGGGGGACTCTTTCTGATGATCAGATTGCTTCCTGTTGTATCGCTCTGTAAAGAGTTTCCTAACATGAGCAGTTTTAAGCGTGTTTGTCTAATCTGACCGAATTTGTTTATTTTATATCATAGTTATTTGTGAACCGATTTTAATTATCAAAAGTTATAATTAAATTGCCAATTATTCTCTATCGTTCTATATAGTTTTCCTTTAGTTATTCCTTTGCATTTCCATCTGGTTAATTTTTTTGTAATTAAATTTGATCTTAACCTGAAGTGATCTTAAGCTGATGTGAAAATATTACTAAATTAAATTTTTACTAAGTCATGATAATTTTGTATGAGAGAATCTCTATGTGTATATGTTAAGCAATATCAGCGCTATAATTTGAGACATCCCTTGCATTTTAAGTATCTTTAGTTATCAAGAAATAAATTATCTAGGTTCAGTCAAAAACCCAAAATAGGCATTATGTGCACTTCAACCAAAATTTTCTTGTCCTTACAAAAAAAGAGGTAACGATTTGATTGGTTGTTAAATTTTACTACGTTCTTCGATAAATATTGGGGTGGGTGTGTGTGGGGGGAGGGGGGGGGAGGGGGGGTGGGGGGCTGTGGTAACGTTTAACTTGTTTTCTTAGAAAATTCAAATACTCTAGTTAAATTGTTGGCGGTAAATTTGACTGGACGCTCAGACAAATTTCAAATACTGTAGTTATTTATAGATTTAAAATTACGATAGCTAGTTCATTTTGAGCGGGGAATTTGAGCGGGTTGTCATACGGAGTCACTTCGCTACACCAACAGTATTTGCAATAAGTCAACATTTTGATAAGATATCAAAAATTGGATCTGACAAAAGTTTCATTAATCAGTGACAAGTGTTTATACCAAATCTCATATTGATTGAATAGAAACTATGCAAGTTATAAGAATTTTATAAACAAACAACCAAGTTCTGAGAAAATCATGATTTTCGTATTAGGAAAAGAACTATTTCTGAAGGAAATACTATTTACAAAATCAAAATACACCGACTTAGCACGTGACCTGACAAATGATTTTCACAGATTTAGATTCATTAGACAATAAATTATCTGAATACAGAATAATCTCAATTATCATGTTTGGGCTGTTGTAACGTAAAATGTGGTGTAGCTCCTCCCCTTATAAGTTTTAAAAAAATATGTTATGCTGTGTACCCCGTGAACCACTTGTGTACCTGTGGGGGTAGCGTGTACCAAACTTTGAGAAACACTCTTTGATAGGAATAAATACAAATATAAATAGCACATCAATATACTACTACTAAACAAACGATTTTATAGTTTATAAAATATAAACAACTAATAAAATGTTTAAAATACGTAAACTCACACACACACTCACACATATAGCAGTATTCGTAAGATACATAAACCTAATAAAAAATACAAAAAAAAATCTAAAGTGTATGATTAAAGCGTTACAGAGAAGATAGCTTACCTACTTATATATTTTCTTAGTCATTCCTCTTCTACCGTGAGGTGTAGAGGTTTGGAAGAGAGAGTGCCATGCTATCCTATTGGCTGTCTTCTTCATGGCCTGGTTCCATTCTGTTATGTTGTTCGTCCATCAAGGGTGATGAAGACCACTCTGTTCATCCAATTATTTAGGAATATGTTAGGTTAGTCTATGGGTACGAAGGTGACTGATGAGCCCGATGCGGGTCTGGAAAGATCTCGGACAGTGTGGGCAGGGAATGTTTGCTTCATGTGAAGGTTTTATTACACGGACCTTTCTAGCTTGCCTCCGCTGTTCCGCTACTGCTCCTCTGGATGATTCGCATGCGGCTACACCTTTACGAAGAGATGTGCGCCAAGCAGTTCGGTCTTGCACAGCAGCTTCCCATGTGTCTGGGTTTATGTCAAAGATTTTCAATGACGTCTTTAACGTGTCTTTGAAGCGCTTCTTTTGGCCACCATGGGAGCGTTTACCTTCTGCATCTCACCATAAAAGAGTATCTTTGGCAGTCGATGGTCTGGCATGCGGACTACATGACCTGCCCAGCGAATCTGTGACTGCATCATAATAGTATCAATGCTAGGGATACCAGCTCTGTCAAGAACGGCGGTATCCGGGTTCTTGTCTTGCCATTTGATGTTCATTATCTTCCTGAGACTGACTGTATGGAAGTGGTTTAGCTTCTTTACGTGGCGCCTGTAAACAGTCCATGTTTCACATGCATATAGCAGCACTGGAAGCACTGCAGCTCTGTACACCTTCATCTTTGTCTGTAGACTAATGCCACTTCGATGCCAAACGTTGGTGTATAGTCTGCCAAATGTGCTGCTGGCTTTGGAGATCCTGGTGTTCACCTCATCATCAATGACAATGTTCTGGGATAGTGTGCTACCAAGGTATGTGAATCTGTTCACAACATTCAGTTTCTCGCCATTAACCTTGATGATTGGCTCAGTATAAACTGTGCCAGGAGCTGGTTGGTACATGATTTCTGTTTTCTTCGTGTTGATGGTAAGCCCAAAGTTGGCGCAGGCTTCGGAGAATCTATCCACACTATGCTGCAGGTCAGCCTCTGAGCCAGCATTGAGGGCACAATCATCAGCAAACAGAAGATCTCTGATGATGTGTGATTTGACCTTGGTTTTTGCTTGAAGCCTCCTAAGGTTAAATAATTTTCCATCAATACGATAACTAATGTCGATTCCTGTGTCCCCGTCTCTAAAAGCATCAGTCAGCATAGCAGAAAACATGATACTGAACAGAGTCGGTGCAAGTACACACCCTTGTTTAACTCCATTTGAGACGGGGAAAGGCTCTGATAGCTCACCGTTTTCCTGAACTCTAGCCTGCATTCCATCATGCAGTTGCTGCACTATTGTGATAAATTTCTTTGGGCAGCCGTATTTTGCCATGATCTTCCATAGACCCTCTCTACTGACCGTGTCGAACGCCTTTGTCAAGTCGATGAACGCTGTGTACAGGTCACAGTGCTGTTCTTGGCATTTTTCTTGTAGCTGTCTTGCAGCGAACACCATATCTGTGGTTCCACGTTCTTTCCGGAATCCACACTGACTTTCAGGTAAAAGACCTTTGTCAAGATGAGCAGTAAGGCGATTCAAAAGGATTCTGGCGAATATCTTCCCAGCGATTGATAAAAGAGAGATGCCTCGATGATTGTTACAGTCTTTGCGATTACCTTTACGTTTATATAGATGTATAATTGACGCATCTTTGAGATCGTGTGGGATGGTTTCACTCTGCCACATTTGCTGGAAGATCATGTGAAGTTTCTCTATCAGAACTGCACTGCCATCTTTATAAACCTCAACAGGAAATGAATCGGAACCGGGGTCCTTTCCACTAGACAGTTGACGAATCGCTTTTTTAGTTTCCTCCAGAGTTGGTACATCATCTAATGCTTCATTTATAGGAATTTGGGGCAGGCGGTTGATGGCTTCGTCGTTAATAGATGATGGCTGGTTCAGAATATTATTAAAATGTTCAGCCCAGCGTTGGAGCATTTTTTCCTTGTCTGTAATTAGTGTTTTTCCATCTGCATTAAGGAGGGGAAATGATCCTGATGATGTTGGACCATAGACCGCTTTGAGTGCAAGGTAAAAAATTTTCAAGTCATGGCTGTCAGCAAAGCCTTGGAGCTCATCTGCTTTATTACTCAGCCATGAATCCCGCATCTGGCGTAGTTTATGTTGGACGATTCTACGCATGTTGTTGAAAGTGTCTTTCTTGGATGTAGATTTTGGATCATTTAAATATGCTTTATGGAGATGGTGTTTCTCTCTGCCAACATCTGCTTTATATCATCTGAGTTTCATCATCAAACCAGTCATTTTGTTTCTTGATGGAAGGACCCAGGACCTCTGTAGCAGTGTTGTAGATCTGCTCACTTAAGGCTGCCCAATTTGTTTCCACACTTTTGCCGTCTAGCGAGATAGAGTTGAGACGGTCTTCTAAGGTGTCAGTAAATGACTCTTTGATTTTTGTCTTCTTTAATTTGGTGACATCCAGCCTCTTTTGAGTTTTCTTCCCCTGAGGGCGCCTGGCTGGTTGGATACGAATTTTGAGTTTAGATACAATGAGGCGATGATCAGTCCAACATTCGGCACCACACATGGACTTGGTCACCCAGACATCTTGCCTGTCCTTCTTCCTAACAATTACATAGTCAATTAGGTGCCAATGCTTTGAGCGAGGGTGCATTCAGGAGGTCCTGTTGCGGGTAGGATGTCGAAAAATGGTGTTGGTGACAAGGAGGTAATGTTCTGTGCAAGTCTGGAGGAGAAGAAGTCCATTGCTGTTACAGCGACCCATGCCGTACCTTCCAATAGTGCCATTCCAGGAGATGTTATCTGAGCCTACTCTTGCATTAAAGTCACCAAGAATGATGAGCTTATCTGCTTTAGGAACTGATGCAATGTCATAGTTGGTGCATACGCGCTTATGATGGTGGCATGTTTTCTTGAATAAAACAGGGGGATCTTGACCGTCATCAGTCGGTCATTTATTCCCTTTGGGGGCCCCGCTAACTTGCTGACAATTGCTGTTTTGATTGCAAATCCAACCCATGATTCTCGTCTTTCTTCAGTTCCTCTTCCGCTCCAATAGAATGTATAACCTGCACCCTGTTCGCAAAGTTGGCCCTCGCCTGCAAGTCGAGTTTCACTCAGTGCTGCTATGTCAATGTTGTACCTGGCCAGTTCTCTCCCAATCAGGGCAGTTCGTCTCTCAGGTCTGTTTGCGTTAAAGTCTTTGTCAAGGAGAGTGCGCACATTCCATGCGCCTAGAATGAGGGGGAAAAATCTGTCCTTTCTTTTTCTTATATGTCGCCCGCCGAAGTATGTTGTTCGTCCATCACGGGTGATGAAGACCACTCTGTTCATCCAATTATTTAGGAATATGTTAGGTTAGTCTATGGGTACGAAGGTGACTGATGAGCCCGATGCAGGCCTGGAAAGATCTCGGACAGTGTGGGCAGGGAATGTTTGCTTCATGTGAAGGTTTTATTACACGGTCCTTTCTAGCTTGTCTCCTCTGTTCCGCTGTTGCTCTTCTGGATGATTCGCATGCCGCTGCACCTTTACGAAGAGATGTGCGCCAAGCAGTTCGGTCTTGCGCAGCAGCTTCCCATGTGTCTGGGTTTATGTTAAAGGTTTTCAATGACGTCTTTAACGTGTCTTTGAAGCGCTTCTTTTGGCCACCATGGGAGCGTTTACCCTTCTGTATCTCACCATAAAAAAGTATCTTTGGCAGTCGATGGTCTGGCATGCGGACTACATGAACTGCCCAGCGAATGTGTGACTGCATCAGAATAGTATCAATACTAGGGATACCAGCTCTGACAAGAACGGCGGTATCCGGGATCTTGTCTTGCCATTTGATGTTCATTATCTTCCTGAGACAGACTGTATGGAAGTGGTTTAGCTTCTTTACGTGGCGCCTGTATACAGTCCATGTTTCACATGCATAAAGCAGCACTGGAAGCACCGCAGCTCTGTACACCTTCAGCTTTGTCTGTAGACTAATGCCACTTCGATGCCAAACGTTGGTGTATAGTCTGCCAAATGTGCTGCTGGCTTTGGAGATCCTGGTGTTCACCTCATCATCAATGACAATGTTCTGGGATAGTGTGCTACCAAGGTATGTGAATCTGTTCACAACATTCAGTTTCTCGCCATTAACCTTGATGATTGGCTCAGTATAAACTGTGCCAGGAGCTGGTTGGTACATGATTTCTGTTTTCTTCGTGTTGATGGTAAGCCCAAAGTTGGCGCAGGCTTCGGAGAATCTATCCACACTATGCTGCAGGTCAGCCTCTGAGCCAGCATTGAGGGCACAATCATCAGCAAACAGAAGATCTCTGATGATGTGTGATTTGACCTTGGTTTTTGCTTGAAGCCTCCTAAGGTTAAATAATTTTCCATCAATACGATAACTAATGTCGATTCATGTGTCCGCGTCTCTAAAAGCATCAGTCAGCATAGCAGAAAACATGATACTGAACAGAGTCGGTGCAAGTACACACCCTTGTTTAACTCCATTTGAGACGGGGAAAGGCTCTGATAGCTCACCGTTTTCCTGAACTCTAGCCTGCATTCCATCATGCAGTTGCTGCACTATTGTGATAAATTTCTTTGGGCAGCCGTATTTTGCCATGATCTTCCATAGACCCTCTCTACTGACCGTGTCGAACGCCTTTGTCAAGTCGATGAACGCTGTGTACAGGTCACAGTGCTGTTCTTGGCATTTTTCTTGTAGCTGTCTTGCAGCGAACACCATATCTGTGGTTCCACGTTCTTTCCGGAATCCACACTGACTTTCAGGTAAAAGACCTTTGTCAAGATGAGCAGTAAGGCGATTCAAAAGGATTCTGGCGAATATCTTCCCAGCGATTGATAAAAGAGAGATGCCTCGATGATTGTTACAGTCTTTGCGATTACCTTTACGTTTATATAGATGTATAATTGACGCATCTTTGAGATCGTGTGGGATGGTTTCACTCTGCCACATTTGCTGGAAGATCATGTGAAGTTTCTCTATCAGAACTGCACTGCCATCTTTATAAACCTCAACAGGAAATGAATCGGAACCGGGGTCCTTTCCACTAGACAGTTGACGAATCGCTTTTTTAGTTTCCTCCAGAGTTGGTACATCATCTAATGCTTCATTTATAGGAATTTGGGGCAGGCGGTTGATGGCTTCGTCGTTAATAGATGATGGCTGGTTCAGAATATTATTAAAATGTTCAGCCCAGCGTTGGAGCATTTTTTCCTTGTCTGTAATTAGTGTTTTTCCATCTGCATTAAGGAGGGGAAATGATCCTGATGATGTTGGACCGTAGACCGCTTTGAGTGCAAGGTAAAAAATTTTCAACTCATGGCTGTCAGCAAAGCCTTGGAGCTCATCTGCTTTATTACTCAGCCATGAATCCCGCATCTGGCGTAGTTTATGTTGGACGATTCTACGCATGTTGTTGAAAGTGTCTTTCTTGGATGTAGATTTTGGATCAATTAAATATGCTTTATGGAGATGGTGTTTCTCTGCCAACATCTGCTTTATATCATCTGAGTTCTCATCAAACCAGTCATTTTGTTTCTTGATGGAAGGACCCAGGACCTCTGTAGCAGTGTTGTAGATCTGCTCACTTAAGGCTGCCCAATTTGTTTCCACACTTTTGCCGTCTAGCGAGATAGAGTTGAGACGGTCTTCTAAGGTGTCAGTAAATGACTCTTTGATTTTTGTCTTCTTTAATTTGGTGACATCCAGCCTCTTTTGAGTTTTCTTCCCCTGAGGGCGCCTGGCTGGTTGGATACGAATTTTGAGTTTAGATACAATGAGGCGATGATCAGTCCAACATTCGGCACCACACATGGACTTGGTCACCCAGACATCTTGCCTGTCCTTCTTCCTAACAATTACATAGTCAATTAGGTGCCAATGCTTTGAGCGAGGGTGCATTCAGGAGGTCCTGTTGCGGGTAGGATGTCGAAAAATGGTGTTGGTGACAAGGAGGTAATGTTCTGTGCAAGTCTGGAGGAGAAGAAGTCCATTGCTGTTACAGCGACCCATGCCGTACCTTCCAATAGTGCCATTCCAGGAGATGTTATCTGAGCCTACTCTTGCATTAAAGTCACCACGAATGATGAGCTTATCTGCTTTAGGAACTGATGCAATGTCATAGTTGGTGCATACGCGCTTATGATGGTGGCATGTTTTCTTGAATAAAACAGGGGGCTCTTGACCGTCATCAGTCGGTCATTTATTCCCTTTGGGGGCCCCGCTAACTTGCTGACAATTGCTGTTTTGATTGCAAATCCAACCCATGATTCTCGTCTTTCTTCAGTTCCTCTTCCGCTCCAATAGAATGTATAACCTGCACCCTGTTCGCAAAGTTGGCCCTCGCCTGCAAGTCGAGTTTCACTCAGTGCTGCTATGTCAATGTTGTACCTGGCCAGTTCTCTCCCAATCAGGGCAGTTCGTCTCTCAGGTCTGTTTGCGTTAAAGTCTTTGTCAAGGAGAGTGCGCACATTCCATGCGCCTAGAATGAGGGGGAAAAATCTGTCCTTTCTTTTTCTTATATGTCGCCCGCCGAAGTATGTTGTTCGTCCATCACGGGTGATGAAGACCACTCTGTTCATCCAATTATTTAGGAATATGTTAGGTTAGTCTATGGGTACGAAGGTGACTGATGAGCCCGATGCAGGCCTGGAAAGATCTCGGACAGTGTGGGCAGGGAATGTTTGCTTCATGTGAAGGTTTTATTACACGGTCCTTTCTAGCTTGTCTCCTCTGTTCCGCTGCTGCTCTTCTGGATGATTCGCATGCCGCTGCACCTTTACGAAGAGATGTGCGCCAAGCAGTTCGGTCTTGCGCAGCAGCTTCCCATGTGTCTGGGTTTATGTTAAAGGTTTTCAATGACGTCTTTAACGTGTCTTTGAAGCGCTTCTTTTGGCCACCATGGGAGCGTTTACCCTTCTGTATCTCACCATAAAAAAGTATCTTTGGCAGTCGATGGTCTGGCATGCGGACTACATGAACTGCCCAGCGAATGTGTGACTGCATCAGAATAGTATCAATACTAGGGATACCAGCTCTGACAAGAACGGCGGTATCCGGGATCTTGTCTTGCCATTTGATGTTCATTATCTTCCTGAGACAGACTGTATGGAAGTGGTTTAGCTTCTTTACGTGGCGCCTGTATACAGTCCATGTTTCACATGCATAAAGCAGCACTGGAAGCACCGCAGCTCTGTACACCTTCAGCTTTGTCTGTAGACTAATGCCACTTCGATGCCAAACGTTGGTGTATAGTCTGCCAAATGTGCTGCTGGCTTTGGAGATCCTGGTGTTCACCTCATCATCAATGACAATGTTCTGGTATAGTGTGCTACCAAGGTATGTGAATCTGTTCACAACATTCAGTTTCTCGCCATTAACCTTGATGATTGGCTCAGTATAAACTGTGCCAGGAGCTGGTTGGTACATGATTTCTGTTTTCTTCGTGTTGATGGTAAGCCCAAAGTTGGCGCAGGCTTCGGAGAATCTATCCACACTATGCTGCAGATCAGCCTCTGAGCCAGCATTGAGGGCACAATCATCAGCAAACAGAAGATCTCTGATGGTGTGTGATTTGACCTTGGTTTTTGCTTGAAGCCTCCTAAGGTTAAACAATTTTCCATCAATACGATAACTAATGTCGATTCCTGTGTCCCCGTCTCTAAAAGCATCAGTCAGCACTGCAGAAAACATGATACTGAACAGAGTCGGTGCAAGTACGCACCCTTGTTTAACTCCATTTGAGACGGGGAAAGGCTCTGATAGCTCACCGTTTTCCTGAACTCTAGCCGGCATTCCATCATGCAGTTGCTGCACTATAGTGATAAATTTCTTTGGGCAGCCATATTTTGCTATGATCTTCCATAGACCCTCTCTACTGACCGTGTCGAACGCCTTTGTCAATTCGATGAAAGCTGTGTACAGGTCACAGTGCTGTTCTTGGCATTTTTCTTGTAGCTGTCTTGCAGCGAACACCATATCTGTGGTTCCACGTTCTTTCCGGAATCCACACTGACTTTCAGGTAAAAGACCTTTGTCAAGATGAGCCGTAAGGCGATTCAAAAGGATTCTGGCGAAGTAGGGTACCCACCAACCGCGGTAAGCTGGTTGGGTAATGGTGGAGCAGGCAATGTTTAGGGCACCTTTTCTAGCCCCTTCCTCATGCCATGGAGGTGAGCAGTGCTTTCCTAAAGAGGGCTGCTCAGACACTCAGGGGGCTGCCGAATCCCACTGCTGCTCCGATCAGTGGAAGACGACCATATGGCCTGAGCCACCTGTGTGTAGGTCTGCGACTACGCCTGCCAGCGTACCCACGCCTGCCGTTTCGCCGCTCGCCCATCGCCACAGGACTTGTGAGTGGATGGATGAATGGATGAAAGAGTGACTTGCGCGGTGATTTCGATTAAAGTGATGAAGAGTTGCGCAATTCGTCGACCTCACTCTCTCCCCTGGGTCCATCTCAATCCAGTGGCAAGACAAGTCAAGACGACTGGAGATGATTCAGGTGCAGTGGATGACCAGGGCTTTCTACGTGGGTTCTATTCTAGTCCTCGGTCCTTCAGAGAGTGTCTAATGTTGTCCTCCCTGCGGGCTCTAGGTCGTCCTGGAGGTCTGGATCCCTGGCTCTTAGCCTCCAATATGTGTCTTGGCAGCCGATCTTCTCCCATTCTGCAGACATGGCCAAAAATCATCTTGGGACTGTTCTACTTCGGTCTGCATTGGTTGTGTTTTTAGGCCTTGACGTATCATCTGATTGCGGACCATGTCTCTTCTTGTTACTTCAACCACCTTTCTCATTTCTGAGGTTTGGATCTGAATTTTGTGGGTTGTTGACATTGCCCATGAGAACATAGTACAATTACACATTTTCAGAGCTACTATCAGCAATAAACTACATAGTAACCAAATTAAATAAATTACAGATGTTATCTGAATTACACAAAAAAAAAAAACAAACAATGAACAACATTCACGCACAAACATCCAGATTTAGCCAATAATTTTTTCCATTTCACACATTAACATAGATATACAGGTAGATTTCGGAAAAAAATATAATTCACCCACAAGAGAAACACTAGAAGATGTAGGTGAATAAAGCAAAGAATTTCTTGAAGGAGTTAAATTAAATATTTTTTTAGGCTACCTATGTAAAGTCGTAACTATATAGGAAGCTCTGAGCTCCAAATCACATGATTCAATATGTGTTCAAATTAAATTATCGGATGTCTGTTATGCGTAAAATCATAACATGCTCTATCTTGTTGTTGTTGTTTTCGTCTACTATGTTGCTGTAATACCCTGTTCAACATGAAAGTTGGTTATAATTGGGGTCTCGACAGGGTTTATGTACTCATTTCCTTGTTGATAAGCGTTGCCCAGACTACCCCGGAAGTACATCATATAGTCTGCTGTTTTCGAGCAAACGATCCTTTGCCGGCGTTAGGTCGAAGATTCGATCTTGAAGTCAGCCTCTTTCGCTGTGTATTCTCCGTGTTTGAAAGACGTGTTTTGGACGAGCTCCAGATAGTATACTCTTGTTACAGAGTTTTATCATTTATATCAGCTAGGTCGTCCTACAGTTGGAGCCTAAGCTTGATGATATTTAAACGGACAAGTCATTGCTGAAAGGAAAGGAATGTGTGTGGAACAATATATTAAATATTTCAGCAATATGCCTCTGACATTGTTTCCATAGTCTACGTGACGACAGACTGATCTTATGGACTGGCTAGAGATTGCCATTGATCATTTTTATGGATGCCTTCAATTAGGAGCTACGTCGTATAATAAACTAAATGCTGTCTAAACGTCAACCAGGCATTATGGAGTTTTCTACTGTTGAAGACTAGCCTTACGTTTTGAAGATTGTTTAAAAAGTTGGACTGAAAGGCCTAATGAAAATTATACCCTAGACAGGCTGGACACTAAAATCCAGCTACTGAGGACTCTAAATGAACTCTGAGAGGGAAGATTGATCTAAACCATCTACCATTTCAAATTATCCCTCTACAATGTTCTCCGGTCGAGCGAAATTCCACATTTAGTAATAGGTGGACAACATATTGCAATGACATTTAATAATATGTCCCATATTATTGATGTAAAGTTTGAGGGACAGATGATGATACCAACATAAGAATTCGAAATGCTAGAGCAGCGTTAATTTCATTAAAAAATAAATGGAGATCAAGAGAAATCAAGTTCAACACAAGAATTAGAGTCTTCAACTCAAATGTCCCGTCAGTCCTGTTATTTTTATTTCTCTCTCCAGTTCTCTTCTCCACGTGTACTTCAGTCTCCTTCTACATCTTTTACCCTGGGGGTTTCACAACAAGAACTTCCTTGTGATACCATAAACATGTTGGCTCAGTCAATATCATATTCATCGCTAGTCTTCTCATTTCGTCTTCTACTGGCTCTTATCTAGTTCCTGCCATCGGTTTCACATTAGCTATCTTGTCATACCATTTCAAACCTTCTGTTCCACGCGAGCACCAATTTATGAAAGTCTGTAACTCCTTGGTTGTCATTTGAGTTTTTTTTTTAGTTTTTGTTCTTCAACACTAAACATGTATTGAGGACATTCTGAATTCTAATTGTTATAATGAGTTATTATGTTGGTCAGCAAAAAGGGTAATGACGGTGTCCTGAAAAAAGCCAATACTAAAAAGAAAGTTTATTAGTCACTTGAAAAGGACGCCATCCACTTTCTTGGAGCATATAATTAGTAGCAAAAACAACTTAAATATATCGTGACAATAGGAATGATTGAAGAAAATAGAGAATGAAGAGAACAAAGAGAGATAAGACTGCACAGTTTGACATCATGGCATGGGAAGAAGTCAACAACAGAATTGACAAACAGTCCTGAAGAGAAGACGTTTGTGGAGAAAATGATACTCCATGTCGCCTGCCTTGGTACTTGTCGTTACTAGTTTAAATTTTAGCGTGCAATAAAATAAAACAAATAAGAACATATAATGCAATGTCTATAATGCAATGCTTACCTTTATCAGTTCGCATAGGCACAAAAGGAAAAAAAACAACAGAAACGAGAATTGAAAGACGTTATCTCCAAACTAAAAATCGTCACATTTGATGTTTGGGCAGTGTAGTATGGTGGTATGCGGTGTCTTTCATGCGACATTTCACTGATACTGGCAACTTAACAAGCAGGCACGCAAAACGGGCTAATCACTGTTGTGTATTTTGGTACGTTTGACTTTTAGAGGCGTTTCTGTCTGTGCGGTCCGCCGCTTTGAGCAATATATATTATAGTTTATAATCGTTAACATTTCTTCCCTGCCAAAGTAGACGTGTAGGTCTCCGGTGGTCTGTGAAGAGACTCAAGTAAGAATAAGACATCTACACCCTCAGGCATGCCGTAAAAGGTCAATGGTATTGTACATTGAGCTGACCACTTCATCATGTTAAACAAATTACTACATAAACCACGGCTGCAAGAGCACGTGACAGCGTGATAAATGAGGGAAACACAGTTACAATAATATAACATAATAATAATGACAGTCAGCCGCCCGATAACGTGTGAGAATGGTAATGTATTAACAGAATTAATCATATGAATTATTATTTAATGAATACACGATTGATAGGACTGAAGTTATACCAGAGCCAGTGTCACACATACAAAACATACCAGGAACTAAAATCATAACGTCAGACCTCAAAAACATAACACACACATTATTCTATCATCTGACATAACAAAAATATATCTTACCCGCTAATAACACATATGTTTTATATGTCAACAATTATATATATTATATTATATGTCATATATATATATATATATATATATATATATATATATATATATATATATATATATATATTATATATATATATATATATATATATATATATTATATATAATAATAATAATAATAAAATTCTTTAAGCACCAAACACGGCGCATAAGGCAGAAACCAGTGCTCTCCAGGTTGTTCGTTGTGACGCCACTCCTCTTAGCTCTTGCACATTATTTAGGCCCAACGTTCTTCCTTCTCTTATTATTGTTCTTCTGAGTGTTTCTTTTGGTCTTCCTTTTTTCCTCTTACCCTCAGGAACCCAAGTGAGCGCCTGTAGTGGTATTCTGTTGTTTTGCATTCGAAGGCACGACCGATATATGACCATCGTCTTTTCCTTATGTAGTCGGAGACATATTTTTGCCTAGAGTCTTCTCTTATTTGTCGATTAGTCTTGAATTCTTTCCAACTGATCTCGAAACCCTCGAATCGGTCGGTTGGATAGGAGGGTTGATCAGAGAGTTAACAAGTCACAATCGTAAAACAAGCGATTGTTACCGAAACAGAACCAGGCTCGACAGCAAACATGACTCATATTATATATACACTAACATAATTACCGATGTATGTTACGTCGGTCGGTCTCCTTCAAAATAGTAACTCGCGCCAGAAAAAAAAGAGCGCACGCACGATGTGCAACTTGCGCGGCGTGGGTGTTATATAAAACAAATACTTTGGGTTTTTTATTATTTTTTTTTATTTTTAATTCTTTCACGAAATTAGTAGCGCTCGACAAAGGAAAAGTGCGTTAAAATTGGTGTGCATGAGCCAATAACATACCAAAGTGAATTGTAT
Source organism: Oreohelix idahoensis (assembly GCA_024509875.1). Classification (NCBI taxonomy): domain Eukaryota; kingdom Metazoa; phylum Mollusca; class Gastropoda; order Stylommatophora; family Oreohelicidae; genus Oreohelix; species Oreohelix idahoensis. Next base: position 46,289 of record JAMPIV010007927.1, on the reverse strand, counting down.
TTGAACGGTTTGACACATAATGATCAAGATGATAAGATGGCTGCCCAGTTTGTTAAAACAACTTATTATCAGGGAACACTCTTTGAAAACAATTTACGCACTCTCACACGAAATGTTGTCATCAAAGAACTTTTAAATTGAATCTAATCTAAAATAACATAATTCTCGCCGTGTGTACGGTGGCCACAGCTGAGGAATGCAACAGTGTTGAAAAATTGTATTGTTTCCATTATATATATCCTCTCCCGAAAATAGTTACAATCAACAAAGAAAAGCGTTCAAATGATGGTGTTCGTGAACAGTTTGATTACACTGTTTAATGTAAAGAAACCAAAAACACTAAGAATGTACTTCTATCTTCTCATCCGGGAACGGAAACAGCACACGATAATTAAAAACCCGTCAGGTTTGACGGGTTATTGCTAGTGTAGTAAGAATTGGAGGAACAGACAGTGATATCAAAATAAAGATGCCAAAGGCAAGAAAAGCTTTTATCGCATTTGGGAAATATACGGAAATCGCAAGAAATCAAGTCTAACACAAAAATAACATTCTCCAACTCAAATGTCGAGCCGCTCATATTGCGTGGCTGTGAAACATGGATTATAACACAAACAACAACCAAGAGGTTGCAGACGTTCATACATAACTGCTTGCGTAAACCAGAAGGAATGACATTGGTCGACAAAGGTCACCAATGTGGAACTGCAAGAACCCGACATGTGACTGTGAATTAAGGTATGAGGAGAAGACGCTGGCGATGGAAAGGATACACACTGAGGAAACCTGTAGGTAGCATTACCAAGTGGTCTGGTCGTGTTCTGGAAACCAAAATAATGAGCAAGTCATGGAAAAACCTTGAGCTGATGACACGTGACAGGAGGATATAGAAAAAAATTGAGCTGATTACACACGACAGGAGAACACGGAAAATCCTTGAGCTGATGACACGCGACAGCAGGTCATGAACAAATCTTGAGCAGATGACACACGACAGGAGGACATGTAAAACAGCCTTGAGCTGACGACACACGATAATGGACATGGAACAACCTTGAGCTGATGATACACGACAGAAAGACATGGAAAAACCTTGAGCTGATGATACACGACAGAAAGACATGGAAAAACCTTGAGCTGATGATACACGACAGAAAGACATGGAACAGCCTTGAGCTGATGATACACGACAGAAAGACATGGAACAACCTTGAGATGATGATACACGACAGAAAGACATGGAAAAACTTTGAGCTGATGATACACGACAGAAAGACATGGAACAACCTTGAGCTGATGATACACGACAGAAAGACATGGAAAAACCTTGAGCTGATGACACATGACAGGAGAACACGGAAAATCCTTGAGCTGATGACACGCGACAGCAGGTCATGAACAAATCTTGAGCTGATGACACACGACAGGAGGACATGTAAAACAGCCTTGAGCTGACGACACACGATAATGGACATGGAACAACCTTGAGCTGATGATACACGACAGAAAGACATGGGAAAACCATGAACTGATGACACGAGACTGGAGGATAACGCATTCGTTTTTTGAAAGTATAAACTCCTTAGGAGCTGAATAGTAATAAATGAAGAAATGGATGTCTTATACTTCAAATACTACACCAAAGTTCAAGTGGACTTAACAGAAAAATGCAATCCGTAACCATTACAAAGCGATTGTATAAATATAGAAACAAATAAAATACGATGTGACTGAAGATCAACCTACGTACGGGCAGAAACAACCCTTAAGAAAATTTAGTTTATAAGTGTTCCAATTTTATAAGCAAATCATCCCGCCTGGGCCTAAAATTGTGTGTGTGTTTACACAATGCTATATGAGCAGCACGTACGATATTAACAAATAACAAAATCAATCGAATATCTTTCAGTCGTAACGATAAAACCAAACACTTTACAAACATATCCAGTATGAACTTAAAATTGTCAATACGAGCCAGTCACGTGTCTTTAAATGTATGCGGATGACTTTTGTTTGCACTCGGTCCGGTGTTTCTGACCACTGAAGTCTTGACATTTAGAAGCAGGGAACAGCTGTTACGGAAATTCCCCTGCGGTCATGGTCCACGCACAGCTCGTGAATTGTTTGTATTTCTAGCTTGGACACTAAATCGATCTAAGTCAAGGGTCGACAACCATAATTTGTTTGGGCAGGGGAGAGAGAAAGATATGCCTCTCATGTGGCGTGTCATAAGGTTTGAACTTGATAAGAAAATGTAAAAAAAAAAAAAAATAACGTATTTCTGTAGGTTTTAAAGAAAAGTTTGTAGAATTTAATTTATTCAAAGAGTATTTCATTTAGCTCCCCAAGGAGCATAGGCATTCAACAAACGTGTGCAAAGCCTTCCTATCCCTCAATGCCTTTTCGTTTCTTCTTAATCCCTGTCATGTCTGTCGCCAGTTCTATTCCCCCAATATTTCTTGGTCTCCCACTACTTCTCATACCCTGGGTATTCCACAACAAGGACTGCCCGATAATGCTATAAACAGGTTTCCTCATTGTGTGTTCTACCGATCTTCAGCGCCTCTTCTCATCTCTTGTTCCGTGGACACTTGTTTGGTTCTTATATTCAGTTCAACGTTAGTGATAGTAACCACTTCCTACATTTTGTTCTACGTAAGCCCCCAGTTATGAAAGTCTGTGGCTTTTTAGTTGTTGTTTTTGTTGCTCTCAATGTTTCCATGTAACCTACAACGCAAGTCTTAAGAAATGACTAAGTGGAGTTAGGCATGGTGCTGACTATCCCATACTATAGACTTGTTCAACCATAAAACTTTCACAAAATAATATGGAAAGGTCTAGTAAAGAAACATTTTTAATTCAGCCATCCAAAGAAAGCCGAAAAAGAATCTGGGTTACTGACTCATTCTGTTTTCTTAAGGAGAATCTAAAGAATTGACAACTTGAATGTTCGTACGTTAAACGAATAAGGAAAAAACTACAGGCGACAAAAGAAATATTGAATTACAAATTCAATGTCACACGACTCTACGCGACAAAGTGGAATGTCATAGAATGGACGAACCTGATCACAGGTGAAATGATCCTGTACTTACTATATCTAAAGCTGAAGATTTCACGTTGAAGCTTGTTGAAAATTCCTTTTCTGTGGGTCTAGAAGTACAGATAGATTTGCAGATGGAGTTAATTGAACTAAAATGTTCGACTGTTTATCGAAATAAGAACCTGTCTATTCAGATCTGGACAGTGAAAAATACAAAAAAAATTATTGACGTAGCACTGAAAACATGTTTGCAAGCACATACATACGTGTTTAAACATTTTCACTCATGAAAGTGGCCAAAAACAAGCAACGTTCCAGACTCACTGACCACCATTTGGAAGACATTATGAAAATAACCACTACAGATATGAACCACAATTTGACAAAAATGTGGCTGAAGAGAGATGTAATATCTGTCATTAAGTATAAGGCCATCATCAATAAATATCTATATCTCCTTTTAAATGAACATATACATTTCATTTACATGTGATTAATACATACGATATTCGATTTTGTTGTTTAAAGAATTAATCTTCTCTTTATAAAATACCACCCAAAACTTACACTAGTGGCCCGCGGCGGATTTTTCCACAGCAAAATGGCCTTCGTTAATAAACGAGTTGTTGTGACCGCTTGACATACACTACCATTAATTCGTGTTAAAAACCACATACAATGAGAATAACAACGTTAAAAGCAGTTAAGACATTTGTGCTCAAAACACAGTATCATGAAAAGTTCACGGCTTTGAGAGAAGCATTGTATAGCTGTCCCAGAACAAAACAATAGTAAATGCATGTTTTTGAATGGAATATTTTGTGAAAGTGAGAGTTGCTAATCTGGGTTTCTTCCGTTGTTAGAGAGAGAGAGAGAGATGTGTGAAAAAAGTCGAAAAGCTGAGAAAGCGTGTGCAAATGTAGATAATTGTACCGTGGGAAAAAAGAAAGCATCGTGTAAAAATTGGAGGGAAAAAGAAGAAATAGTATAAAAAGGAGAGACGTGGGCGATATACAGGCTTTTTTACAGATTTTTAGGATTCATTAGGCGAGAGCATTTTACAGATAGCGTTAGGTGAACTTCGTCTTTGAGATTATCAAGACAAGTTTTCAACTTGACAAGTTTTCAAGTTAGACAAGTATTTTTAAGTAGACAAGTTAGTTTTTAAGTAGATAAGTTTGTATTTTATTCTACTGGATATATTATTCCTGTGGATATACACTTTCATTTTGGATACTCACTATTTTGTGTAAGCGTAAGAAACAAGTACTCCACCATTGCGTCAATAACATTGCTGTTCTAATGACGTTAATAAACTATATTTTATTTTTCTACATTGCTGAGTTTTCTTTGGAATATTCATCATCATCATCAGTTGCCATCTCCACAACGAAGGTTGGCTGTAATGGATCTCCAACGTCTTCTGTCTCTTGTCTTGGTGGTGCACTCTGATAGACTCTTTCCTGTCCATCTCTTGATGTTATCTTCCCACTTATAGCGCTGTCTTCCCCTTGCACGTTTGCCTTCAACTCTCCCTTCTGTTATGGTCTTCTGCAAGGTGCTATGCCTTTTTATGTGGCCAAAGTATTTTAGCTGCCGAACTTTGACCTCCCTCATTAGTTCTCTTTTCATACCTAGATTTTCTAGGACCTCCTTATTTGTTTTCATCTCTTTCCATGAGATACGTCCCATTCTTCTATATATCTACATTTCAAGAGCCTCAATTCTTTCTTCCAACTGCTTATTCATCGTCCATGTTTCTGCACCATACAGAAATGCAGAATATATATAACTCTTTATGATTCTCAGTTTTAATTTGTGAGATAACTGTTTGGATGTCAGTATATGTTTTATGTTGTTGAATGTAGCTTTAGCCATTCCTATTCTCTTCTTGATTTCTGTTTCACATCTGCCATCTTCTGTTATTTTGTGACCAAGATATACGTAGCTCTTGACTTGTTCCAGGATTTTCCCATTTACGCTTATCTTTAATGTGGGTTTATCGTCTGTTTTGCTAATTATCATAGTTTTTGTTTTCTCAATATTAATGTCGAGTCCATATTCATGACTTATACTGTTCACTTGCTTCACTAGTTCTTGTAACTCCTGTTCGATTTCAGCTAACAACACGGTATCATCTGCATATCTAAGGTTGTTTATTGACCTTCCACTGATGTTCAGTCATGGTATTTCCTGTATCTGTTTGAAAATGTGTTCGGTGTATAAATTAAATAGGCAGGGGGACAGCACACAACCTTGTCTAACACCTCTTTTTATGTCTATGTATGGTGAATAATTCCTTCCAGATCTAACTGTGGCAGTTTGCTCCCAATAAATATTACAGTTGGATTATTCGACAAACCATTATACGAGGTATTGCTTTTCACTAAACCTAAATGGGTACGAATGAATACTGGGAAAAGAATAAACTAAGGTCAAGAATTTCCAGCTCAGGCGAAAGGGCTGTAACCTCTTGAACCAGAACTTACAAGAGTTAGCTCACGTCAAAATATTTACCTGCGCACAACACCATTGACTGGCCAACAGACCCGGTTACACTAACTTCATATTGATGCCGTGACAAAGCCCGGTCACATCTTGCTTTATATTGGCGCCGTGACCAGCCCTTTTTCTTTAGTGAAAGCATACTATAAACATACTCATTTTGGCGAGCACACAGCCACTTTTTTATTTAGTGACAGCAGACAGGCCTAATCACTAATCACTATCATGGATCCACAAACGTTGCAACAGCAGCTTGATCAGCAACAATTACTGCTACAACAGCACAACAACAACATTTAATAAATAAACAGCAACAGCACCAATCAGCTCTACCAAGTCACACACCCCTTCCAGGCGACGCAGAGCCAGCTATGATTGCTCTACAGAAAATTACGGAGACCTTGGGTAATGTGGGCCATTTCGCCAAGTACCAACAGGTCCGAACTGTCGTAACTCCATTTGCTGGAGATGCTAAGTCTTTCAGGAAATGGCTAGTGGACATTGACAAATTAGCTTCTCTTATAAACGCTGCATGTGATGAGAACCGCAAAAGAATAGCTTACCTTTCTTCAGATTTTTTGGTGACCGATTTTCTTCGTCGTAGATCTAAAACCTGTGCAAATGAGACCTTTGATTTACTGAGGAAAGATCTTGTACAACGCTATAGTGATATAACCAATGGACAACATGCTTGGACTTTACTTAGCAAAATACACCAAGACAGACACGAACCAGTACAATTCTATGCTGATTGATTATTCAACTTGGCTTAAGATGCTGTTCTAGACGGGAACATCCCTTCACAAGAGCTTGAAAGACATTTAGTTGTTATTTTTATAGACGGATTAAACGCAGATAACCTTAAACTCCATCTTCTTAGAAAGGATACAAAGACCATTACAGAGACCATTCAACTAGCGGTGACTGAAGAAAATGTTCGTAAAAGGTTTCAGCAACGAATTGGCAGGGAACCAAAACTTGACCATTCCGGCGAATTCCACAAGCCGATGGAAATTGGCCACTCAAGACCACATTGGAGTAGGAACAGCTCCCACAGAGTCCATTCATATTACAATCATCCCAACCAACATGCAGGACAGTCCCATTCTAATCAGCAACCCAGAACACATCAACATAATGTGCACCAGGTTACTGCCCTTACTTGTTTTATTTGCAAACGCCGAGGACATACCTCTTACGAATGTACACAAAACCAGAGTTACAATCAATACAGAGCACATCAACATCAGTATGAGAACCACTCAGCACGTTATTATTATGCAAATGGTGATCAACACAGACCTCACTGTGACAGACGAATTTCAGCGTCCCTGAACTGTTATATGATATGGTAGACTCTGGGATAGCATGAGAACCCTCATTCATTTATGTTGCACAAATTTAATCGCCAACGTGGGTCCCACGTTTGCTAATTAGTATGCACCATAGCAGAGTGGACTCTTTACCATGTGTGCTAATTAATATGTGGACAGTTAGCATGCGAGGAACCAGGAGATTCGCTTGGTATTTAGTTTAGATAAGCCACGCCTTCCGCCTTACCTTAGAGTGATCTAAATCAACTACCTCCTTCACCTTTCTTTCTTACCGCCTTATAGGTGTTGCCAAAGTTCAACGAGGAAAGCGGTTAACGATCAAAAGGCAGTGATGGTCCCAGAACGGACGAAGAAATTTCACGCCTTCGTTTAGCACCTCAGTGCGAACCAGTGAAGAGCGCTGAAATCGCGGCGGACGAACAGACACGGGGGGAAAACTAGAAGCTTTGTCCAGCGGCAAGTAACGCAGAATTTCCCTGATATCAAATAAGTTGTGAATTTTCGCGTGTCCCCCTGATCCTTCAATTCTTTAATTATATATTGAGACCACTGAAGAATGCGTTTATCATTTGCGCCAGAGAGTCTGAAGAAAGTACTTGCTTATAGAACAAGATTTCTCGCAGATATCTTCTATATTGGAGTCTAAAAAAATTTATTCTGTTTGGGCAGCGGTAATATATTAGTTCCAAGTGATCAGTGGTCTAGTTCTTTCATTTTATTTCACTGGATTTTGTGTTAATTTAAACCTATTAAAAAAACCCATCTCAAAAGTTTCCAGTGATAAATTAAATGATATATCTATACGTTATTTCCCAATATAATAGATGCTTAGATTAATTTAGAAGCCGCTAAGGGATTTATGGCCAATTAATACAGTTTAGTTCTGTATATACATGTGTTTTTTTAACTATTAGACTCGCGGAGAGTTTTCTTAAATATATATAACTGAATATGCTGGTGTTTAAAATAGTCTTAACTGTAAATTGATCGCGCGTCAGAATGTGATTCGTATTGGGTTTATGAGTTTATGTTTTCTATTTTTTCACATAGGATGATCATATACCTTTGCGTCCCAGCAATTATAGAGTCCTCCAGATTCCGTTCTTCTACCTTCAGAAATTTTATAAACATTTAAAATATAATCTTCGTGTTGCGGCCCTGTGCGGTCCCACTCTCTATTTTGTTACATGAGAGGAATTTAACCAAGAACATTTAAATGATAATCTCAATAATTCTGTAAAGATAACTGGAGAAGAACAATCGCCAGAAGCTATAATATATATATATATATTTTTAAAGCTCTGCTGTGGAAAAGAATATATTCTTCATGTACACTGGACAGTCACGTTATTTCCACTGGATTTAAACCCCGAAAAAAAACATAACTCACTGATCAGTCTTTGTTTCATCACTCTTGGTTCTTCACGCGACTTAGAAGTTTTCCAACCACCAGCAGGGTGAAATTCCAGGATGACCACTACCTTCTTTTATTAACTATACCTGTGACCAATGCCATCCCATAGAAACTTTAGTTTAAAATCAAAAGGAACACTAAGGCTTCAAACGTCCCCAGCGTATTACGGAAGAAAATTAGCTGAACGCTCAAACCCTATAGTCTGGGCTGGAAAACGAAGGAATAAGACTTCATACATTTGTTGAGTATTACTAGCTGTTTATGTTGTTATATGGATTGCCTCAGATTCAACGATCGGTAAAGTCCGTGGAAAAGTGTGTGATGGCCATCGCTAGCGTGCATGAACTGAATGAACATTTTTTTCTTGATAAACTTACGCTTTCTCTACTTGGTAAACATCCATATACTGCATTCCTTGCATTGTTCTCTTTAAGTGGGGTTGCTTACGTTTTCTTATTTCCCCCTCCCTTAATCTGCTTAGTCAAGGGATAACTTTGAGAATACTAGGAATCTGTTCTTACACCCCATAATCAATATTGAAAAAACCCCTATCAGAATAAATTAATCTATCTTTTGGTTAAATTGTCTCTGATAACACTTGTCTTTGGGCTGGGTTTCTCTTTTGTCTATACAAGCGGGAAGGGCATATTTGGATACTAATATTCTAACCCCCCCCCCCCCCCCCTTTCACCTTGTTATTTGTATTTTTCTGTAACTATGATCTTTTTGACTGTACCATGCTAATGGATGTGATTTTGGGTTGTAAACAGATTTTTTCCGAAGACATTGTATAATTATTTTCTAAAGACATTGTATAACTATTTTCTAAAGACATTGTATAATTAGCTTGTCTGAATTGTACACTTTAATTTTTTTCGGTCAAAGCTAGATAACCCTTATTTGACTGTGATTACCATTTTCAATGATGGTTACCTTCTCTTGTGACGGGACGCGTCGGTCCATTTTTTGAACGATGTGGTCATTCTCCTTATATGGTAGTATCGGTCAACTGTTTCTTGGAATGATTGAAACCAGTGTTGAGGTTTTTATTCCTGTCCATATAAGGCGTGATTTATTACAAATCTTTATCTGGAATGTTCCCTACATCGTCTCGTTTTGATTCTTACTCAGGTGTATGCGTTCTGCGCATGTCCGGACGTGAGGTGGGCTTGAGAAGCTTTCCTATCGGGGAGTTTATGAAAGTTGTGAAGCAGAGAGAACGCTTCTTGCGTCTATGATTCTTTGATAGGGAATTAGGAGTCCTATTGTGAGTTAGTTTAGCTTACAAGGTCCTTCCCTTGATGATTCAAAACGCCTGGAGGCGTGTGTTTTGTGGTGTTGATTTCGAAGCAAGGTAATACCTCATTTATGTTTCAAATCTGTAATCTAACTTTATGTTGACAATGGTCGATCTCTGCTCACTTACGAATTACAGAAAGAGAGGTTCTTCTACTAGAAGTCACGCCCCAGGTATCTTCATACCTGAGATTAATATGTACACGGGTCATACTTAGCCCGAAGGACAGTTCTATGTTCTATGAACGTCGCTATGTCAGCGATTGCACCTACGTCGAGGTTAGACTTAGGAATGCCTGTAAAGGTCAGCTTGACCTATACTCCTGGAACACCATCCTCGTGCGACTTATGATTAGACTCATTTAGCACATCTGATCAGTGAGAGGAGTATTGATGCACTTTTGTAATATTGGAGCCAACAGTATAATCCCCTTGGCGCCATATCATTTTTTGAGTATATGCCAGATGCATTGATGAACATAACTTATGCTGAATTTCGTGAACTGTCATGACTATGGTTTATTGTGAAATGGATGTACAGTTACCTGTCTTGTGGCGTCAGAAAATAAACGATGGAAAACGTCAATAGCAGTTTACACCTTTATATGACTTTCCATGTCATACCACATATGTTGTGAACTTGTGAAACCACATCACCCCCCTTATCATCTTGGTGGCCAATGTGGGGACAACAAACCCATACAGCTAAAATCAATCAAGTTGGAACTGCACTACCTTCAAGATTCTACATCTTCATGCAATATTTTGAAAGTACCCGGCGTTGCTGCATTCAGAAGGTCAAGTGCCGTTTGAATCAATTTTGCCTCATTTAGAAGGTCAAGTGCCGAGTGAAGCGTTTTGCTGTGACAAGTTCCGAAACTTCATTCCTGAATCAGAAGCTCGTTTTCTTGCGTCATTACTGTTTATGGAAGCAAGTTCAGATGTCGATCAACATTGGATCACCATCCTTAGAATGCTGATCATCACCTGTTCTGCACCGTGCTGACGTTTGGACATATAGAAGTTAAGTGGCCTGTTTTGTTTGTGAACTGTGCCCTTATACTCTAACTGAGCCTTCTGTATTTCTTCACATTCTTGCTGTTTTTTGTTACATGTTATATGTTATATGTTATTTGTTATATTTATATGTTTATATTTCAGCGGGTCGGTTGGGTAGGTGACTCTCATAGATAATACCACGTCATAGAGGTATCTATTGAGAGCGTGTCTTTAGGAACAGAGCAATTTCCTTAAGTGGAAATTGTTAGCAATATTTATTGCTATTTACGTTTAGTTGTGGCGACATGTGTTAGTGTTGTTTTCGTTATTTTTCTGTTCTTTAGTTTTGTTGTGATTTGTTTGTATTTTGTAGGTCTCCTCTTTCCTATTATTTAGTTTTATACACCATTTTCGTTTATACACTGTGACGTCATTTGTTGTTTACCTTTTCGCATTTGTCATCACATTCTTTGTGATATTATTTTTTATTTTTCGCTGTTTATTTAGTTGACTTTTGCGAATGTTTTCGTATTGTCTTTGATCTTTGTTATTGTTTACATTGTCTTGGATCTTTGTTATTGTTTACATAGTTCTTAGTTAGCATTCACTATTGTTAAATATTTGCTTATGCACTATTAGCTGTGTAGTGCACTTATCATAACTAACTGGTGGTTTTTGCTTATGCACTATTAACTGTGTAGTGCAGTTATGATAAATAACTGACGGATACATGTTTATGCACTATTAGATGTGTAGTGCCCTTATGATTAAGAAGTGACTGGTGATATTATTATACATTTGATAATACAAGTTCTTTGTCAAAGACTTGTTTCCCACAGAGATTGGGGTAAACATTGTGATTATACAAGTACTTTATTTAAGTCTTCTTACTATTAAGGTTGAAATAAAATAATTAATTATTTCAGGTTTTGGACTCATAATATTAGACATCATGTCTACACTTGAGTACTTTATTGAGCAAGGGAAATCCCTTGGTAAGACTGGTGATAAATTGGAAGAATATGCGACTACTCAATATGATAAAGCATTAAAGGTGGAAGAGAAAAAAAATGGAAATAGAAGCTGAACAAAAGAAATTGCAGATGCAGGTGGATGAAAGGAGATTCCAAATGGAAATGGAAAAACAGAAAAGAGAAGCTGAAGCTGAGGAGAGAAGATTGGACAAAGAAGCCGAGGAAAGAAAAATTCAGCTACAATTGGATGCTGAAAATAAAAGACTTGAAAAAGAGGCTGAAAATAAGAGACTACAGGCTGAGGCTGAAGAGAAAAAGTTACAAAGAGAGGCTGAGGCTGAAGAAAGAAGGTTACAAAGAGAGGCTGATGAGAGAAAAGCAAAAATGGAGCATGAAGAAAAACTCTTAGCTTTGGAGTTAGAAAAGTTGAAATTGTCGAACACTGGTAATGCTAATGATGCAAATAAGGTGTCAGATAAGTTCAATGCAAGTACTTTTAAGATTAAACTACCTGCATTCAATGCTTCCAGTGACGATATAACGTTTTATCTGGATAGATTCGAACGTGCATGTAAAACACATAACATAGATAAATCACTGTATGTTTATCAGTTGTCCAATTTACTTAGAGGTGATACTTTGAGTATGTTAAGTATGGTAGATGAGCCTGACAAGAACAATTATGAGGTTATCAGGGCAGTCTTGTTAAAGAAGTACCAACTTAACGAAGACGGCTATCGTCTTCAATTTAAAAATATGTTGCCAGATACTGGAGTTGAATTCTCTGAATTCATTTCAAAGATACGTCTTACTTTTTCACGATGGGTTGAGCTGTCTAAGACAGAACATACATATGAAGCACTTATGGACTTACTACTTAGAGACAAGGTTATGTCTTCTGTCAATGAATCTTTTCTTTCTTTTCTTCATGAGCGTAAACCTAAAAACATAAAAGAAATGGAAGGATTGATCTGTTGTTGCCAAGTATGTCCACTATGTCACTGCGCATCCTCACATAACCATTTTTTCTTTCTTTTCTTTATGAGCAACTCTAAAGTAAAAGAAGGTCTGCCAGTTGCTTCGGCAGCACCTTATGGCCCAAATTTCATGCGTAAATTTCAGGGTAGCCAACACAATTTTAATAAGAAGAGTAACCGTAATTATGCTCAGAATCATAGCAATCAATTTCAGGGTGATTCTTCTTCGCAGAACTGGAGACAATCTGATACTTCACGGTATACTACTCCCAATAATTTTAGACATTTTCGCAAAGGTAGTCAGTATAGAGGAAACTTTTTTTCGCGGAGACCTCAAAACCAATATAATAGAGGTTCTCAACAGTATAGAAATGGTAATGACAGTTATGGAAACTGGAATGGAAACCAGGATAACAATTACAGTAGGGAGTTTAATGATAATTGCAGAGGCAATAATTGTCGCGGTAGATCTCAACAAAAAAGAAAGAGATATCAACAGGCAAACTCTGTACAGCAGGAGTCTCAGGGAGCATGTAAACAAGGTGATGATGATAAAAACTCTAGTGGTATCACATGTTCTGCATTTGACTTTAGTAGGGCAACTAAATGTCCCCAATGCAGTACTTTGTTCGAACCGACTACCGTAACTACTTTAAGCTGTGGTCATCCTCTTCCCGCTCTTCCTGCTGCTGTTGCGCATGATGGGAGAGGTTCTCTTATACTACATAAGGGTCTTGTAAATAGTAATTCATTCTCAGTTCTGTTTGATTCTGGATGTACTACTATTGGTGTTAGGAAATCTCTTGTAAATCCATCCTGTGCTACAGGAAAGGTCATCAAATGTATCACATTTGGTGGCACTTTGGAAAAGTATCCTACTGCCATAATACATATTGCTACTCCCTTCTTTACGGGAGATGTCCACGCGTGTCTTCTACCTAATCCTATTGCGGACCTTATTATCGGTCGTATTCACGGAGTTAGGGAATGTACCCCACAGCAGATAGCTGCTTGGGGAGATCAAAATATGCATGCTACCAATGCAGTGGTCACAAGAGCACAAGCTCTAGAGACACCCCAAACTTCATTGACTAGTAATAATTAAGTAAATAGCCAAGGTAGTCACTGCATTATTTCACGTGACTCATTCATAAAATTACAAGAAGAAGATCCTTCTTTATAAAAATTCTTCATTCTAGCAAAAAAAAAGGTGATCCAAATCAAAATGCAAATAGAAAGTCTTGGATTTCTATGAAGAACGGCGTACTTGTGCGTATGGTACAAGACTCGACTACGTCTACACATTCTCAAATTCTTGTGCCTAAGAGTATGAGATTGCAAATATTGCAACATGCTCATGACTCACAATGTGCTGGACATATGGGTTTTTCCCGTACAAAGTCGAGGGTTCTTGCGGCTTTTTTTGGCCATTTGTGAGCAAGGACATACGTATTTACTGTCGATCTTGCAAAGTATGTCAGGAGGTCAAATCTAAAGGACCACGACATGCTGCGCCTATCCAGGCTGCTGACATTCCTATTCGGCCGTTTCAGAAAATGGCAATAGATATTATCGGTCCTTTTAGGATCAAATCGGCCAGAGGACATCAATTTATCCTTACACGTGTCGATATGTGCACACGTTGGCCAGAGGCTATACCTCTTAAGAGCATCTCCACTGCCGATATCGCAGACGCTCTTTGGCTGATATTTTCTCGCTTGGGATTCCCCAGAGAAATATTGTCAGACCATGGCACTCAACTTATATCTGACACTAAGTCACAGGTCATGTCTATCTTACATATTAAAAGGTCTCTCAGCAGTATCTATCACCCAATGTCTAATGGGTTAGTTGAGCGTTTGAATAGAACACTCAAGACTTTACTTGGGAAGATAACTGAGGATCATCCTCAGGATTGGGACAGGGTTTTACCCGCGGCTCTCTTTGCTTATAGAGAGGTCCCCAATGAACACACAGGATTTTCTCCTTTTGAAATTGTCTTTGGCGCGCGACCGCGCGGCTCTATGTCTTTACTTCACGATCTTATCACTGCCGATAATATTAGCGATGACACTCAGTCGTCTTATGAGTATGTCATTGCTCTTAGGCAAAAGATCATCGAGGCATGCAAACTAGCAACTTCTTTATCCGAATTTGCTAAAGAAAAGGCAAGGCTATTTGCAAATAAGAACAGATGTCTACGACAACTTTGTCCAGGTGACAAAGCACTCGTCCTACTTCCTTCAAGGGAGAACAGACTTCTTATTGCATGGAAAGGTCCGTATGCAATAGTCTCTAAAATTTCCGACGTCGACTATGTTGTCGATATTGATGGAAAGCATAAAACTTTCCACATAAATATGCTCTCGGAATTTCATGAACGACCTGACTATTTGCAGCCTATTTTCCAGGCGACGGACGATTCTCCGGGACCTCATGGTCATTACTCATCCCTGTCAGTTATACAGGATGAGGAAACTACTTTTTCTGATGTCAATCTCCCTCTTCCTGTTATCCCACTTCATTCTACGGAATCTTGGAAAAACGTTACCGTTTCTCCTAATCTTTCCACTGAGGAACATCGACAAGTCTATTCGATGTTGCAAACATTTCAGGATGTCCTTACAGACATCCCGGGACACACACATGTCATCGAACATGACATAGTACTTACTGACCATAATCCTATCAGAGTCAGACCCTATCCAATACTTATCAATTTTCAGTCACAAGTCGAGAAAGAATTGGATGAGATGATACGATTAGAAATAATCGAACCATCCACTTCAGCATACTCTTCGTCTATGGTGATTGTTCGAAAGAAAGACAATAACATTCGCATTTGCGTTGATTATCGCAAATTGAACCAAGTTACGAAGTTTGATGCTGAACCTATGCCTTCACTAGAAGAGCTACTAAACAAACTTTCTAATTGTAGATTCTTTACCAAACTAGACTTGTCTAAAGGTTATTGGCAAGTTCCTTTAACTGAACGTGCCAAACCTCTTACCGCTTTTTCTACACCTAGGGGTTTATTTCAATGGAATTTCATGCCTTTCGGCCTTATGAACGCCCCTGCTACATTCGTACGCATGATGCGTCAAATTCTTTCATATCGTACTGATGTCATAGCATACTTAGACGATATCTGTCTGTTCAGTGATTCCTGGGAAGATCATTATCTGGGTTTATACGAATTGCTGTCTACTCTTCGCGAGTATAATTTAACTGCAAAACCATCTAAAGCCTTTATAGGATTTAGCGAGATTTCTTTCCTGGGTCATCGTGTTGGTCATGGTCTTTTAAAGACAGAGGACCACAATGTTTCAAAAATACTAAACATTTCTGTCCCTAAGACGAAGAAACAAGTACGGAGTCTCTTAGGTTTGATACAATTTTACGGACGATTCATTCCGAATCTGTCCTCCATTATGGCACCGCTTTCTACTTTACTGAAGAAAGGATCGCCTAATCTGATCCGCTGGTCTCAAGAATGTCAATCCTCATTGGACCAGATTAAAACTCTATTTTCATCTCCCCCTATCCTTAGGTTACCTACTATTGAGAAGACTTTTGTTCTTCGAAGTGACGCCTCGTCTAATGGGATTGGGGCAGCACTTATGCAGGAGTATTCTGATACTCTGCATCCGGTGATGTATATCTCTAGGAAATTAAATGCTGCAGAAAGGAATTACTGGGTTTTAGACCGTGAATTATTGGCTATGGTATGGTCAATTCTCAAGTTGCAAAGATTCCTTCTAGGCGCACATTTCATTGTGGAAACCGACCAGAAAGCTGTTACTGCTATTCAGAGCAAAAACTTAAAGAGCTCGAGGTCCACTCGATAAGCCAAAGCTCTTCTACCATTTCATTTTACGGTGCGAGCTATCCGTGGTTCGGATAATGTGATGGCAGACATTCTGTCCAGATGCCCACACGATTCCACTTAATTCTTCTGTCATATATATATTTCCCGATATACAGTCCACTACTATAATGACATATCAGCACATATGTTCTCACTTTTTTGGGAATTTATAACATTGTACCATATAATTTCCTTTTTTCTGTTACCGATTTGATCTTAACGGAAGAAGGCTTAGTTAGCAATATATGGGCCAGAAGTTCGCATGGCCACATTTATATATTGTATTTTGATGACTGTATTAAGAGATTTAACGTTTGTCATAACGATTTGTGTTATTGATATTTTTGCAGCACATCATTGACGTCTGCGAGATTATGTACATTGTGGAACCATGAAGTATATCAAGTCCTAACCTAATTTAGAGTGGATTATGTCCACATCTTCTAGGAACGATTATATCCATGTCTACGAGGAACAGCTGATTTATTAGTATTGATTAGTAATGCATTGTATAATGTACTTTTTGTTTTAAGATGTGTAATAATATAGTGTGGTATATTACTATATGACACCGCTGTTTGCACAACACTTCATTGTGTAATACTATGATAATATATTTAATTTCATAGATTTGTATGAGTATGATTTGGCTTGCATTATGATGTTGCCATCATTGTGGCGTATGTTGGTGGCACCTCCCTGGAATATACGTGTACACTTAGGGAAATATTTTCTCTAAGGATCTGAGATATAATCTCAGTTTCGCTCCATGCGTCGAGCTAGCCTCATAGTAGGCATTATATCCGCGCATCATACGTGCGTTAGGAGCCTGTTTTTTCTGGCTCTAATATTTAAAAAAACAATGTTTCATTTTTTTTCCCGGGGGGTGCGGTAATCTCTTACGCACAGATTTTTTCAGAAGACATTGTATAATTATTTTCTAAAGACATTGTATAATTATTTTCTAAAGACATTGTATAATTAGCTTGTCTGAATTGTACACTTTAATTTTTTTCGGTCAAAGCTAGATAACCCTTGTTTGACTGTGATTACCATTTCTCTTGTGACGTGACGCGTCGGTCCATTTTTTGAACGATGTGTGGTCATTCTCCTTATATGGTAGTATCGGTCAACTGTTTCTTGGAACGATTGAAACCAGTGTTGAGGTTTTTATTCCTGTCCATATAAGGCGTGATTTATTACAAATCTTTATCTGGAATGTTCCCTACATCGTCTCGTTTTGATTCTTACTCAGGTGTATGCGTTCTGCGCATGTCCGGACGTGAGGTGTGCTTGAGAAGCTTTCCTGTCGGGGAGTCTATGAAAGTTGTGAAGCAGAGAGGACGCTTCTTGCGTCTGTGATTCTTTGATAGGGAATTAGGAGTCCTATTGTGAGTTAGTTTAGCTTACAAGGTCCTTCCCTTGATGATTCAAAACGCCTGGAGGCGTGTGTTTTGTGGTGTTGATTTCGAAGCAAGGTAATACCTCATTTATGTTTCAAATCTGTAATCTAACTTTATGTTGACAATGGTCGATCTCTGCTCACTTACGAATTACAGAAAGAGAGGTTCTTCTACTAGAAGTCACGCCCCAGGTATCTTCATACCTGAAATTAATATGTACACGGGTCATACTTAGCCCGAAGGACAGTTCTATTTTCTATGAACGTCGCTATGTCAGCGATTGCACCTACGTCGAGGTTAGACTTAGGAATGCCTGTAAAGGTCAGCTTGACCTATACTCCTGGAACACCATCCTCGTGCGACTTATGATTAGACTCATTTAGCACATCTGATCAGTGAGAGGAGTATTGATGCACTTTTGTAATATTGGAGCCAACAGTATAATCCCATTGGCGCCATATCATGTTTTGAGTATATGCCAGATGCATTGATGAACATAACTTATGCTGAATTTCGTGAACTGTCATGACTATGGTTTATTGTGAAATGGATGTACAGTTACCTGTCTTGTGGCGTCAGAAAATAAACGATGGAAAACGTCAATAGCAGTTTACACCTTTATATGACTTTCTATGTCACACCACATATGTTGTGAACTTGTGAAACCACATCACCCACACTCACAGCAAGCAACAACAGACCAGACAAGACACCTCACACCTCAACCTATTATATCCCTGGTGTCTATAGGGGTGGTACTCTACTGGGCTGCTGATTATCAACGACTTCGGACTGACACCTGTAACGTCCATAGTGGCCAGATTTGTGGTCCATCATCTTTAGTGGCCAGTAGTCAGCCTAAATCTACCCTTATCATCTTGGTGGCCAATGTGGGGACAACAAACCCATACAGCTAAAATCAATCAAGTTGGAACTGCACTACCTTCAAGATTCTACATCTTCATGCAATATTTTGAAAGTACCCGGCGTTGCTGCATTCAGAAGGTCAAGTGCCGTTTGAATCAATTGTGCTGCATTTAGAAGGTCAAGTGCCGAGTGAAGCGTTTTGCTGTGACAAGTTCCGAAACTTCATTCCTGAATCAGAAGCTCGTTTTCCTGCATCATTACTGTTTATGGAAGCAAGTTCAGATGTCGATCAACGTTGGATCACCATCCTTAGAATGCTGATCATCACCTGTTCTGCACCGTGCTGACGTTTGGACACAAAGAAGTTAAGTGGCCTGTTTTGTTTGTGAACTGTGCCCTTATGCTCTAACTGAGCCTTCTGTATTTCTTCACATTCTTGCTGTTTTTTTGTTACATGTTATATGTTATTTGTTATATTTATATGTTTATATTTCAGCGGGTCGGTTGGGTAGGTGACTCTTACTTACTTACTTAGTCGTTCCCCTTCTACCGTGAGGTGTAGAGGTTTGGAAGAGAGAGCGCCAGACCATTCTATCAGCTGTCTTCTTCCTGGCCTGGTTCCATTCTAGTCCTCGGTCCTTCAAAGATTGTCTAATGTTGTCCTCCTAGCGAACTCTGGGTCGTCCTGGAGGTCTGGATCCATGGCTCTTTGTTTCCCATGCTTGTCGTGGTAGCCGATCTTCTCCCATTCTGCAGACATGGCCAAACCATCTTAGTTGGGACTGTTCTATTTGGGTCTGCAGCGGATGGGATTTTAGGCCTTGACGGATTGTCTGGTTGCGGACCATGTCTCTTCTTGTTACTTCAACCACTTTCCTCAGATACCTCATTTCTGAGGTTTGGATCTGGCTTTTGTGGGTTGTAGTCATTGCCCACGACTCGCATCCATATGTCAAGACTTGGACATAGGTGGAGCGGTATACAGCCATCTCCGTTTTCTTACCAACCTCTTTCTTGCTGAGGAATCTACGATTTATGGCCTGAAAAAGTCTCCCAGCTGCTGCTTTTCGAGTGGCCAACTCTTCTTTGATGCCTCCCTTTATGTCTATAATAGCTCCGAGATATTTAAAGTGGTCGACCTGCTCCAGGACCTGTTCTCCCAACTTAATCTGATGTTTTCTTTCTTCTCGTGCTATCACCATGGATTTTGTTTTAGAGCTGCTTATGACCATCCCTCTCTTCTCCAGCTCTTCCTTCCAGACTTGCAGGTTGGATTGGAGATGTGCCTCTGATTTAGCAATCAGGGCAACATCATCACCAAATGCCAGCTCCGAAATATAGACCTGTCTCATCTTCCAGTACCCCACTGAATACTTTCTTGTTCTCTCCTTACATGCCTTGATGACATCGTCCATAAGGAGTATGAAGAGGTAAGGTGATAGGATATCACCTTGTCTTACACCAGTGGTGGTCCTGAACTCTTCTGACTTATGGTTTGCTGTCCTCACATAATTTCTGCAAGACTTGTAGAAGCTCTGTATAGCATGAATCAGAGGTGCTGGAATAATCTTCCTTGCCAAACAGTCCCAAAGTTTGCTCCAGGGGACCCTGTCAAACGCCTTTTCCAGATCTATGAAACAAAGATGGTGTTACACATCTTTTTGTGCACCTCATTGTTTCGTTATTTTGAAACGCTGCGCTGTTCAACTAGAGTGTCACGGGAATAGATTGTGAACTGGGTTGACTGTGTGTGTGGGTATGTTTGTGAGTGTGATCTAGGTTAAGTCCGTGGGAAGAATGTAGGTCGTGAATGGGGGGAAACCGTTGAGTGATGTCTGGCAGTGTGTGAATGCGTGTAAAGGGGAGATAACTTACAGAGCGGTGTATTCAGCCGGAATGGCTAAGTGGGATGTGTAGTTTCTTGGATTATATTATATGTCTGCTGTATGATTCTACTTCATGAGGAATTAGCAATGTGTGTGATTGCTAGATGAAATATTTATTGAAAGGAAGTATATTTTGAGCTCGACTTGATTCATTCATGGTTTCAATAATGTTGTGTTAAACGACTTCCGGGCAGACGCAGGACGAACAGAACAGTTCGCTTATTGAACTATATATTGACTGCATAAGTCCTATGTGTGGACACTATTCAAGTGTGTTAACTTGATAATCATCTATTATATTGGAGTAATGTATTGACAATAAAGTTTGTATTATATCTGTCATTGGAGCAGTTACTTGATGATTTACTGTTGGCGTTACACCTACTAGACCTATGCTTGGATAATTTAATGAACATACCATTGAGAACGCCACAGTTAATTGGAAGGCCAAGCCGGAGATTTTGAAGTAGACTGTAAGAACTACAGCTCATTTTAGCAACACCCCCACAGTTCTGTTGTACATGCCTAGGCAGTGGAAATGAAGTACTATAATTAATTACAGTATTCAATCAACATTTATGTCTACACGGATTCCAACGATCTAGTTGATGAAATTTTTTGTCGTGTTAACTTTGATGGCCTTAATATCTATCAATTTCAAAGACGAATATATCTGCTACAGCTGTAGAGTGCACACAGGAAGATACCAACAGTGTACAACGCCGACGAAGCAACGACTTCAACAAAGGATTGCAACAGAGTGAAAGAAACATTTTTCGTGCATATACTAGGTTGGTATACCAAATACCTCAACACATCGTGGATACCAAACATCAAGTCAGATTACAGAACATTGTGATATTGTGTTTCGAGAACTGTATGAAAAACTGCATTAAAAGTGAATTCTCCATATTTCAAGTTCTACTCAGCAGCAGCGAAAATGCCCAAGGTCTTCAATCAATAGTACCTTAGCTAGGAGTGCGATCTACAACAGAGACAGTCAAAGAAAGGAGCAACCATAGTGTATTTCCACGTTGATGCGTCGGGCCAGGAGGAGGACATAAATAAGATAAGTGGTTTAATGTTTTGTGGCATAAGTCCTTCCTATATTTTACGTGGTAGAGCTCCTTCTTTATGTCTATATAGGTTATATGTTTCTATGTTTTATGTTGTTTTTTTTTACTTTATGTGGATTTTGGAATACCTCTTAGGACGGTCCCAAAATCAAAATGTCTGTAGGGCCAGCATATAATTCTTTCTAAAACGATTTCTGGTACAGCATACTTATTAGATATAAGTATTTATAATTTAGGTTCAAGGAACCAGTAACATATTGACGATTGAGTAAGTAAGAGTAAACATTAACAGTAAGACATGGCTACCTTAGAACATTTTATCAAGATAGGACAAACCCTAGGAAAAGAAGGACAGGTTTTAGAAGATTTTGCTTTCACGCAATTGTGTGTGGCTGAAGAAAAAGAAGAAAAAAAAGATTAGACGATATTGCTAGAGACGACAGGGCACGGGAAAGAGAAACAAGATTAGCTGAATTGGAACATGAACAAAAAATGGCAGCTATTGAGCTTGAGAAATTAAAACTTCAGCAACAAGAGAACTTAAGGAATCTTGGAAATTCTGAGTCTGAGAAGAAGGACCACACAGCTAATTTTAAGTTCCGGCTACCAAATTTTTCTCCAGGGGTAGATGACGTGTCATGCTTCCTACATCGTTTTGAGTCATTATGCATGGAATTTAATATTCCAAGAGCATCATGGGCAATTCGTTTAGAATCCTACTTGACAGGGGACTCGTTAACAGCGGTATACACGTTGGACGAGGAAAATAGAAAGAATTATGACGCAGTCAGAACACTCTTGTTAAGAAAATATCATTTGGATGAGGAAGGCTATCGCCAACGTCTGAAGAAATTGATACCAGAAACTAACAAGGATTTCGGAGAATTCATCTCATCAATTAAGATGTGTTTCAATCGTTGGGTGGAACTGGCAAAAATTGATCGCACTTTCGAGGAATTAATGGATCTAGTGCTGAGGGATAAGGTCTTATCATCTATAAGTCCAGAATTACTCGCCTACTTACACGAACGGAAGCCGGATTCTCTTACAATGATGGAATCGTTAGGGCGCCAATTAATGACGGCACATCCGGGTAAGACAGTTGGTAACACTAATGTTAAGGAGGATCTACCTGTGGGCTCCGCTCGTCTCATGCAAACGAATAATATTAGGTCTCGAACTCGAAGCGTCGATAGGAACTTCGATCGAAATACTAGATCATTTCGAGGGCGCTATAACTTTATGCGCCGCCAATCTCCACACCGGGGTGATTTCCACCGTTATTATGATAGTGAATCACCTCGATATAATGATAATCGGAACAATAACTATTGGCGTCGATACCAAAATGGAGGCAATAGAAATTATTATAGAGACCAAAACACTAATGCACCTAATTCTCAACATTGTCCCGGATGTACATGTCCCAAACATGTTAACAATCCACGAAAAGGAAGAAATAGGGGTAGAAACTTCCATGGTAATGACTACTTCAGTCGTTCACGGAGTGTAGAACGCACATATGCGAATGCCTGTCAAGATAATAATCCTGACAGGGAAAACAAAGAAGGCAATAATACCAACCATGCTAATGCGTGCAGTGCAGACTTGGATAATGAGGTATGTTGCACGGAATGTGAGACTCTTTTTAAATCAGATGTAACTTCAAAATTGTTATGCGGGCATCCTTTACCTGCATTGGCAGTACATGATGGCAAAGGATCTTTGACTTTTAACAAAGGGTTTCTCAACAACAGACTTGTTTCAGTCTTGAGGGATACTGGATGTACAACTGTAGGTGTTAGAAAGTCATTGATTGATCCATCTTGTTTCACAGGTACTAAAGTTAAATAGGACTACTCGATATGATCCCAACAGACATAACTTGAACAACAGTTATGAACAAAGATCCAACACCACCAAAAACAAACCTCAACATCATTGTACCGATTGCAAACCACAGTTAACAGAAATCAATCACATAAATTTATCACCTGATCCCAGTTCATGCTTAATGTCCATCAATAACAAAAATTACAGAGCTCTGATAGATACTGGAGCCACCATTAGCTTGATGAAAGAGCAAATATACCTACAGATCAAGAAACATGTCAGGTTTGCACCTTCGAAAACCTATATGGCTTCTGTGACAGGCCAACAGTTAAAATCGATTGGAACTGCTTATGTGACATTTCAGATCAGACATCAAAAACTTATTCATCCTTTTATAATTACAAGAGGCATGTCTCGAAATTTCATTTTAGGACGTGATTTCTTGACTAAATATCAAGTAAGAATTTACTTTTATCTACAAAAAATAAAGATAAATGGCGAATATATTATGTTGCAAGATGACATCCATATCGCATCATTAGTTCGACTTACATCACCAGTGACATTACAACCAAACTCTCTTACTATAGTAAAAGGTCGTATTAAAGGATCCCAATACTTCAGTCCAGGACACACAATTCAAGTACAACCTTTAACAGACAATGCAGTTAACGAAGATCCCCACATCAGTATCACTGAAGGAATCGCAGAAGTCACCACCACCAGTGATTTCCCTGTCATGATTTTAAATACCTCAGGGAAAACGACATCAGTTGCACGCGGTGTAATTATAGCGCAAGTTAAATTTGTGAAAACAAGTACAACAGACAAGGTTCAATCTTTTTCGACCCCCTTCATCAAGACAGAAACACAGATTGATGATCTGAGTCACCCTCCAACATTCCATTTTCCTCGTCAGCCCCTACACTTTCTTCCACGCCCTCATACGAACTTTGAAAAATCACAGCGCCAGGATACATGTCCTGTCATCAAATATTCACTCTACGTTCCGTACAAACCGTATGGAAGGAGATTTCACTGTGAAGCCGAACACAGCTATTACAAGAATAACATGGATGTTAATACTGGTAAATATACAAATTACACACGCCGAACAAACGAACAGTGTAACTTTTCACCTGCCTACCCAGATAAATATGTGCGTAAATAGCGTAAATACCACAATATTCACTGCCTTACAGAGGTGCAGAAGCGAAAACCTACAATTGATTATGACTTGAATTATGCGGATATCGTAGATCAAGAAATAGTAATTGAAGCCTACCGTAATCCTCTAACACCAGCACACTTAACGGCTTATAAGACAAATGACAGAACTTCTCCAAATACATTTTACGCTTATACGAGAAAACAGCGTGCAGGAAATAGAAAGTCTTATCACGGGAACAGATTTGGCACTGAGAGATATTATCCAGAAACTGATAATGACAGCTTACTTCACAGGAAACGCAGAAGTTTTCGTGAGATTAATCTTGTGACACACGTTACCCCCAGATACCATCGCTTAATTAATATGAAAAACCAGCGACGTAACAAACTAGTTCATACCCAGATAAACACGCAGGGAAACAAACCTTCAATAAATCAACGACAGCAAAATCCAAGGTACTGGCGTAGTGGTAGAGAGAGCGAAGCTAATATTCAACGGAACAAACCTCGATACTGCTGGAGTGCAGGACAGATCGAGAGTGATCATCAACGCTTTACCACCGAACCACAGCAATAAAAGCAGTTTTCAAACCCTCAATACATGTGCTGACATGCTTTATAGAATTACATATCCTGACAACCCGACACAGAGTAACGAAAATGAAGCAGCTGTACAGACATAAATGACAATGCTACACAAATAAATGTCATAAATTCAAACCAAATTGCCGATCAATCGGACACTCACACAGACACTGACCGATTATCAGAACAGAATCGAATAGACAACTTCGACATCCTACAGGAGCAAACGAAAGACCCGGAAGACGTTAAACTAATGAAACAAATTACAGAAACACCAGCAAAAGTCAAGGATAGCAACACATCTTTACAGCCAGAACAAGTACAGACGTGCTGTACTTCAAATCAACCGAACCCCGGTACTAGCTGTCAACACTCACATTCGCCTACAACTAGCGAAGACAACATTCCTCTTAAAATACTACAGGAACGACTAGCCCAACAACAGCAGCCTGTGCAAGATACCAACACCTATCTAGCTTACACAACCTTCTGATACAGAGTTATCATATGCCTCACGAACTGAACGAAATGCTTGCGATCCTACTTCCACTCAACGAGATGAGTCAGACCTTGACACTGACGAACAACAAGATGATAACGAGGATAATAACGAGCAAATCGACGATAATATGGATACATCCAATCGGTTCGCCTCGAAGCGATTTTACTCATCTTCATCAGACAACTCAGTATCACTAACAAAGTTAATACGCCTTCCACAGGAGCACGTTCATACAAAGTTGTACAAGAAACGTTCAACTAATCGACAGAACATCGCACAGCCCAGTGCATCAACTTCGCAACACCTTACCTGTAACACTACATCAACCGTAACTGCTGTAGACACTAAGAAAAAGTACGATAGCAGACTGTCCAAGCGAGACATCGCTATATTAGAGTTAGCCAGGTTGCTCTAGCTGGACTACTGTAAATGGTTTTTTTTGTCCGAGTGCGATAGCAGACTGTCCTGGAGAGACAGGGCTATTTCAGAGTTAACCCAGTTCGCTCTAGCTGGTTTACTCTAAATGGTTTTATTTTTTTTGTCCGAGTGACATAGCACTGTCCAGGAGAGACAGGGCTATTTTAGAGTTAACCCAGTTCGTTCTAGCTGGGCTACTTTAAATGGTTTTATTTTTATGTCCGAGTGCGATAGCAGACTGTCCTGGAGAGATAGGGCTATCTTAGAGTTAACCCAGTTCGCTCTAGCTGGGCTACTCTAAAGGTTTTAAATTTTTTTGTCCGAGTGCAATAGCACTGCCCAGGAGAGGCATGATATTTTTGAGTCGGCCATATTTTTCTCGCTAGGCTGTTCTAAATTTTTTTTTCTGATGATGCCAGCCACCTTCTATGTCGTCCAGTTCATGCTATCAGCGGCAGTCATAACGGCAAGTGAAGAGAAACAAATCTGCAGAGGCGCAACTCTATTCAACATGCACAGTTACAGTATTCAAACCATTATATTTTGAATAGGACGATTTAAATTACATTTTGTTTGGACTTAGAAATATAGATATATATTGTTGTACATTATAAACTTAACCAAACACATGCATGTACTATTTGCCACTAAGGCAGAATCTCAAAGGTTAAAGAAGACATTGTTTGATGTTAAGACAAGTACATTAACCAAAACGGGCGATTTTGCCGTTTGTACGCAATTCGTTACAGTAATTTTTTTGACATTGCACCCCACGACAACTATGACAGTTTATGTCATAATATTAAGACTTTGGCGGAAAACCAAAACATTATTACACATGTGATTAGCCGGAGCATCACAAATGGTGAACGATACTCTGAGCATTTTTTTCTCAATTAACACATTTTTTTCTACTTGTCTGTTCAGGAGTTGCTGAACCAGACATGCTATGGAACATTTTATGATTACTTATTTGTTGTTCGTCCATCACGGGTGATGAAGACCACTCTGTTCATCCAATTATTTAGGAATATGTTAGGTTAGTCTATGGGTACGAAGGTGACTGATGAGCCCGATGCGTTCCTGGAAAGATCTCGGACAGTGTGGGCAGGGAATGTTTGCTTCATGTGAAGGTTTTATTACACGGTCCTTTCTAGCTTGTCTCCGCTGTTCCGCTGCTGCTCTTCTGGATGATTCGCATGCCGCTGCACCTTTACGAAGAGATGTGCGCCAAGCAGTTCGGTCTTTTGCAGCAGCTTCCCATGTGTCTGGGTTTATGTCAAAGGTTTTCAATGACGTCTTTAACGTGTCTTTGAAGCGCTTCTTTTGGCCACCATGGGAGCGTTTACCCTTCTGTATCTCACCATAAAAGAGTATCTTTGGCAGTCGATGGTCTGGCATGCGGACTACATGACCTGCCCAGCGAATCTGTGACTGCATCAGAATAGTATCAATACTAGGGATACCAGCTCTGTCAAGAACGGCGGTATCCGGGATCTTGTCTTGCCATTTGATGTTCATTATCTTCCTGAGATAGACTGTATGGAAGTGGTTTAGCTTCTTTACGTGGCGCCTGTATACAGTCCATGTTTCACTTGCATATAGAAGCACTGGAAGCACCGCAGCTCTGTACACCTTCAGCTTTGTCTGTAGACTAATGCCACTTCGATGCCAAACGTTGGTGTATAATCTGCCAAATGTGCTGCTGGCTTTGGAGATCCTGGTGTTCACCTCATCATCAATGACAATGTTCTGGGATAGTGTGCTACCAAGGTATGTGAATCTGTTCACAACATTCAGTTTCTCACCATTAACCTTGATGATTGGCTCAGTATAAACTATGCCAGGAGCTGGTTGGTACATGATTTCTGTTTTCTTCGTGTTGATGGTAAGCCCAAAGTTGGCGCAGGCTTCGGAGAATCTATCCACACTATGCTGCAGATCAGCCTCTGAGCCAGCATTGAGGGCACAATCATCAGCAAACAAAAGATCTCTGATGGTGTGTGATTTGACCTTGGTTTTTGCTTGAAGCCTCCTAAGGTTAAACAATTTTCCATCAATACGATAACTAATGTCGATTCCTGTGTTCCCGTCTCTAAAAGCATCAGTCAGCATAGCAGAAAACATGATACTGAACAGAGTCGGTGCAAGTACGCACCCTTGTTTAACTCCATTTGAGACGGGGAAAGGCCCTGATAGCTCACCGTTTTCCTGAAATCTAGCCTGCATTCCATCATGCATTTGCTGCACTATTGTGATAAATTTCTTTGGGCAGCCGTATTTTGCCATGATCTTCCATAGACCCTCTCTACTGACCGTGTCGAACGCCTTTGTCAAGTCGATGAACGCTGTGCACAGGTCACAGTGCTGTTCTTGGCATTTTTCTTGTAGCTGTCTTGCAGCGAACACCATATCTGTGGTTCCACGTTCTTTCCGGAATCCACACTGACTTTCAGGTAAAAGACATTTGTCAAGATGAGCAGTAAGGCGATTCAAAAGGATTCTGGCGAATATCTTCCCAGCGATTGATAAAAGAGAGATGCCTCGATGATTGTTACAGTCTTGGCGATTACCTTTACGTTTATATAGATGTATAATTGACGCATCTTTGAGATCGTGTGGGATGGTTTCACTCTGCCACATTTGCTGGAAGATCATGTGAAGTTTCTCTATCAGAACTGCACCGCCATCTTTATAAACCTCAACAGGAATTGAATCGGAGCCGGGGGCCTTTCCACTAGACAGTTGATGAATCGCTTCCTTAGTTTCCTCCAGAGTTGGTACATCATCTAATGCTTCATTTATAGGAATTTGGGGCAGGCGGATGATGGCTTTGTCGTTAATAGATGATGGCTGGTTCAGAATATTATTAAAATGTTCAGCCCAGCGTTGGAGCATTTTTTCCTTGTCTGTAATTAGTGTTTTTCCATCTGCATTAAGGAGGGGAAATGATCCTGATGATGTTGGACCATAGACCGCTTTGAGTGCAAGGTAACAATTTTTCAAGTCATGGCTGTCAGCAAAGCCTTGGAGCTCATCTGCTTTATTACTCAGCCATGAATCCCGCATCTGGCGTAGTTTATGTTGGACGATTCTACGCATGTTGTTGAAAGCGTCTTTCTTGGATGTAGATTTTGGATCATTTAAATATGCTTTATGGAGATGGTGTTTCTCAGCCAACATCTGCTTTATATCATCTGAGTTCTCATCAAACCAGTCATTTAGTTTCTTGATGGAAGGACCCAGGACCTCTGTAGCAGTGTTGTAGATCTGCTCACTTAGGGCTGCCCAATTTGTTTCCACACTTTGGCCGTCTAGCGAGATAGATTTGAGACGGTCTTCTAAGGTGTCAGTAAATGACTGTTTGATTTTTGTCTTCTTTAGTTTGGTGACATCCAGCCTCTTTTGTGTTTTCTTCCCCTGAGGGCGCCTGGCTGGTTGAATACGAATTTTAAGTTTAGATACAATGAGGCGATGATCAGTCCAACATTCGGCACCACACATGGACTTGGTCACCCGGACATCTTGCCTGTCCTTCTTCCTAACAATTACATTGTCAATTAAGTGCCAATGCTTTGAGGGAGGGTGCATCCAGGAGGTCCTGTTGCGGGTAGGAAGTCGAAAAATGGTGTTGGTGACAAGGAGATCATGTTCTGCGCAAGTCTGGAGGAGAAGAAGTCCATTGCTGTTACAGCGACCCACGCCGTACCTTCCAATAGTGCCATTCCAGGAGATGTTATCTGAGCCTACTCTTGCATTAAAGTCACCAAGAAAAGATGAGCTTATCTGCTTTAGGAACTGATGCAATGACTGCATGTAGTTCTTCGTAAAACTTATACTTGACGTCATCCTGGTTTGTCATAGTTGGTGCATACGCACTAATGATGGTGGCATGTTTTCTTCCATAGAACTGGGGGATCTTGACCGTCATCAGTCGGTCATTTATTCCCTTTGGGGGCCCCGCTAACTTGCTGACAATTGCTGTTTTGATTGCAAATCCAACCCATGCTTCTCGTCTTTCTTCAGTTCCTCTTCCGCTCCAAAAGAATGTATAACCTGCACCCTTTTCGCAAAGTTGGCCCTCACCTGCAAGTCGAATTTCACTCAGTGCTGCTATGTCAATGTTGTACCTGGCCAGTTCTCTCCCAATCAGGGCAGTTCGTCTCTCAGGTCTGTTTGCTTTAAAGTCTTTGTCAAGGAGAGTGCGCACATTCCATGCGCCTAGAATGAGGGGGAAAAATCTGTCCTTTCTTTTTCTTATATGTCGCCAGCCGAAGTAGGGTACCCACCAAAAGCGGTAAGCTGGTTAGGTAATGGTGGAGCAGGCAATGTTTAGGGCACCTTTTCTAGCCCCTTCCTCATGCCATGGAGGTGAGCAGTGCTTTCCTAAAGAGGGCTGCTCAGTCACTCAGGGGGCTGCCGAATTCCACTGCTGCTCCGATCAGTGGAAGACGACCATATGGCCTGAGCCGCCTGTGTGTAGGTCTGCGACTACGACTGCCAGCGTACCCACGCCTGCTGCTTCGCCGCTCGCCCATCGCCACAGGACTTGTTGTGAGTGGATGGATGAATGGATGAATGGATGAAAGAGTGACTTGCGCGGTGATTTGGATTAAAGTGAGGAAGAGTTGCGCAATTCGTCGACCTCACTCTCTCGCCTGGGTCCATCTCAATCCAGTGGCAAGACAAGTCAAGACGACTGGAGATGAAGTCAGGTGCAGTGGATGACCAGTGCTTTCTACGTGCCTTGCCGTGCTCCTTACGCTCCACAGCGCGTTGCTGGTAATCGCCGTCATGCCCGTTGAACCAACAGGTGGTTTCTTCCGCGCAGTCTATCGAATCCAGTCTTCGCATGCATGGGTAGGCAGACCCTAACTCACCGAAGGTTTATAACCATTCGGCTACCCTCACCTAGTTTAGCCGGCCTGTCAAAGCCGTTGCCCGGGGGGTGGCCGCTGTCGCATGCTGACAGCTACAAGGAGCCACAGGTGAAAGCTGGATGCCAGGTTTGGACCAAAGGTGGCCGAACTGCCCTGAAAAGGGCATGACAGCTCCTTCACAAGAGGTACTACCAATACCTGACTTCCCAACACATGAATATCGCATAAGTAACTATGTTCCATGTATCATGTTTTTTTTAACCAAATTACTGTGTTCGAGACACACAGACGTGTACTCGTACAGTGAAACTTTTTTATGATCTAATGCGTATTAAAAATGTCAACCCCCACCTCTGGTTCTTCTCCCTCTACCCTACGCACACCCTGTCCAGACGTTGTGTACTAAACAACACCTCTGATTCCGTTCTAAAAGATGTAATTACCACTGAGCATATTTCTATTCAATTTCACTCGCTACTTTCGTGGTATGGCGACCTCTCAATTCATCAATCCAAACCGCAACTACTTTTTCTACCCTCCCCCCAAACACACTACAGGTAATTGTCAATATCCTCATGCGTGTTTTTTTTTCTTTCCATTTCTCCCACGCATCGCGTTCATTCATCCAGCAACCACCCGCTCTCCCTTAGTCAATGGGATTTCTCAAATATCCAGACAGCCTGACCTTTTCCCCGCTCTTGTTCACACTCGCAGAGGTCGCGGTCAAACGTAAATAGCTCTTGTCAGTTGTCATTCAGATGTAAATATTAAGATATGATGCATTTATTGTCCTGACGATTAATTGAAAGTTCGAGTTTTGTTTGGCATGACTAAATCTTATATGTGTTGACTTGAAAAATAAAGTTCAATAAGTCTTATATTAATTATGTATATTTAATACAATAACTCCATATTTTTATAATTAATACTAAGCGTGTGTTAAATAAAGATTACATAAGTGTATTAATACATGAACAATTTACATTGCGTATTGCACATTGCTATCCATCTCCCATACTGTTTAATGACATAGTGTATAAACAACTTGTATGTGTCCCCCGTTTTACGCATTATAAATATACTGGATCCCTCGTTTTTTATTATTTTTTTTTGCTCACATGTATACTGAGATCTTGTAATAAATTTGTTTTAGTTGGCTTACATGTATACTGAGATCTTGGGAAAAAATTTGTTTAATTTTTTACTTTTTTTTAAAACTTTTTTTCGTTTGGCTTACATGTATACTGAGACCTTCTAACATTTTTTTAGTTGGCTCACATAAGTATATGCCCCCATTCAAGGACTTTTACCAGTAACATAATTTTTTTCTCAACCAATTGTCCATTGCCAATTGACTCATAAGTATATGCCCCCATATGATATACTCGAGTATGTATGTTAGGGACTTGATATTTTTTAGTTGATAGGACGAAAATGTCTCCACATGGGATACATTTTTTGGCCCCGGGACTGGCGTGACCGCTTGACATACACTACCATTAATACGTGTTAAAAACTACACACAATGAGAATAACAACGTTGAAAGCAGTTAAAACATTTGTGCACAAAACACAGTATCATGAAAAGTTCACGGCTTTGAGAAAAGCATTGTAAAGCTGTCCCAGAACAAAATAATAGTAAATGCATGTTTTTGAATGGAACATTTTGTGAAAGTGAGAGTTGCTAATCTGGGTTTTTTCCGTTGTTAGAGAGAGAGACGTGTGGACAAAGTCGAAAAGCTGAGAAAGCGTGTGCAAATGTAGATAATTGTACAGTGTGAAAAAAGAAAGCATCGTGTGAAAATTGGCGGGAAAAAAGAAGAAATAGTATAAAAAGGAGAGCCGTTGGCGATAGACAGGCTTTTTACAGATTTTTAGGATTCATTAGGCGAGAGCATTTTACAGATAGTGTTAGGTGAACTTCGTCTTTGAGATTATCAAGACAAGTTTTTAACTTGACAAGTTTTCAAGTTAGACAAGTATTTTTAAGTAGACAAGTTAGTTTTTAAGTAGACAAGTTTGTATTTTATTCTATTGGATTTATTATTCCTCTGGATATACACTTTCATTTTGGAAACTCACTATTTTGTGTAAGCGTAAGAAACAAGTACTTCACCATTGTGTCAATAACATTGCTGTTCTAATGACGTTAATAAACTATATTTTATTTTTCTACGTTGCTGAGTTTTCTTTGGAATATTACAGTTGGATTATTCGACAAACCATTATACGAGGTATTGCTTTTCACTAAACCTAAAAGGGTACGAACGAATACTGGGAAGAAGAATAAACTAAGGTCAAGAATTTCCAGCTCAGGCGAAAGACCTGTAACCACTTGAACCAGAACGTACAAGAGTTAGCTCACGTCAAAATATTTACCTGCGCAAAACACCATTGACTGGCCAACAGACACTAACTTCATATTGATGCCGTGACAAAGCCCGGTCACATTGTACTCCCTTGTGATACAGGGAAGCCACGGAGAAGAAATTACACATTGTTTAACCCCTTAGAGCCCCAACAAGTGAACACTAAATGTTATGCTATACTCATGTTTCTAAGCCTGATTACGTATTTTAGAATGTACATTTCTTTATAATCCTGAAGACCGCTTATTTGCTTATGAAATGACCTAGATTTGACCCAACGATAAGAGGTTAAGCAACTAATACACATTGACGAGCTTACTTCGGCTTCTAAAATTACCAGTAAAAGCGGCCCGATAATCTATACAAATTAGTGTAGACAGGTATAGGTATTTTATATTTGATTTCAATAACAATTCTTCTTCTTCTTCTTCGTTCGTCCTGAAAAGGACGTTGGTTGCGTTGTGTCCGTTTACAGCGAAGCTGCGATATTTGTGCCTTTCGGCCGACACATCAGACTTCAGCACGGCATTTTTTAGGACCGGGTTTGCCTTTCTTCTTCGATCTCTACTCTCTCAGCCAGACTGCAGTGATGCAGCCTGTTTCCAGGATTACCACTTGGAGGTGGAGTAGAGTCTTGGTCAGTTCTGGTTCGCTGACCATGACGCAAGCAGTCAAGCTATGAGTCGCTTACTGCATTGCTCACTTTTGATGCGTCTTAGGTTACATTTCAATGAAAATGAAACTTACAAGAATATCGAATACAGGAAGAACGGTATCTGAGTTGTTTAAAAGTTATGGCATACTATTTTCAGATGGGCCGTAAAAGACTTGGATTTTGTTTCACAACTGCGACCAAAACTGTGGAAAATATGGCTAATGGAACATTCTCTTTAGTACGAAAATGAATCTCAAACGGTGAAAATTATGGTAAATGGAACATTCCCTTTGCAAGAAAGAGAGTTCGAAGCGGTTAAACATTTGGAGAATTGAACTTTCATTTTTATTAAAATGTGAGTCCGAAACGGTGAAAATATGGCTAATAGATCTGTCGCGAGAGGGGAAGATGTTATTGAAATAAAAAATATCCTGGATAAAAATTTGTATCAGATGATACCAGGATAATGCCAGATAAGAGACTGGTCTTATAAGAAATACCCCCTTTTCTAAAAAAAATAAGGTGTATCGACATCAAAGGTAGGACCAAGCTGTATAAGTTTCCAGGTATAAAGATATTCTATGTTCCTGAATCCCTATCTACTTCCTCTCAAGATCCTCCTATGATTATATTATTATTGTTATTATTGACTCTGCTAGGAGAATTACAAAATTATTTACCAACAAGAACATGAACTCAACTTTAATAAGTAAGTAAGTCTGCAGGTAAATACTTACAATTTTTTTTAGCCTATACCGTTTCTCTTTTCGGCTAGGAAAGCTTGAAATGAAATCAAATTTATTTACAACATAAAATCAATAAACATTGAAAATAATTGAAATTCTCAAAAAAGTCACTCCACTTGTTGAAGGTGATCCTTTTGGTAATTAACTCCTTTGGAATAACAGTTATATAATACTTAACAAGTTTATTACTTGAATGTGAAGCTAGTAATTGGTATATTTATGTCCATACTTTAATAGTACACTGGGTTGTAAATTTGAATTTTCAATGTTACTACAGGGGTACAATCTGCATACGCTGACTAGTGGCTTTACTTTGCCACTTATCTGGTGTTTAGAGATCGGTCACACTCCTGCCATGGATGAACAAGTATTATGAATTTCTCCAGGCAGTTGAAGCTGGCTATCTGGCTCTGTTGACCACAAGAGCACTCGCACCGCAGAGGTGGATGACTCTTTAAAGTTTTGTGTATGTTTCAGGATAAAACCCTCAGGCACACACAGACGAGCTATTAATGGGCATCTATAGTCTGCTCTTCAGATGCACACTTCATTAAAAATTTTACTGCTTCTTTTGCTCGCTGTGCTTTTCAAATCTCTATGGCCTCAATTTAGCAAGGGCAAGGTTTATTTATACTAGCACATCCGGCGGATCGGAACGCAGGGGCTAAAGAGGTGTTGCAAATCTCAAAAGGAGGCGTAATTTGTCTCTCTATTCAATTCAGAAAAACTATTTTCCCAATTATCTTTCTTATTTCTAGAGCGATTTTATTCATTTAAACCTTAAACCACACTCTGAATTATTTTACATCTTTCCAGCTAATACGCGTTTATGGACCTAAGTGCATTAATTTCTATGCAGTCTTTAAACAGCTAAATTATGGACTGACCTGAAGCTGCGAGTCATTTGACCAAAGATTACTCCCGTCCTGTAATACTTTTCGTACAAGTCTCTGCACAGACATGCAGAGCAAGATGTCCAATATCGGCTTGGTGCCCTCTTCCAGTTGGAACTTCTTTCGTTAGTCCACAATTTATTTCCATCTTTCGCTCATCTGCACACTTTTGCTTCCAGCCATCTTGTATATTCCAGGCTGTAGTAAACACGGCAAACGGTACGTTCTGACTGGTCCGTTGTATCAATCACTTTTCCCAAAGTATGGCGCGCGGTTTTGTCAGAGTTACATAGAATGCCGTAGTGGAATCAGACATTTCACGACAATAGCCTCCCAATCCAAAAGCGTAAACACTCTGTTGAAGCTTTCTGTCTGGATTCACAATCAAGGCATTCTCCCACTAGGGTTCACTCTCCCTTTCTGCTTTCCTGGTTTCCTTCAGGTGGGTTACTTCAAGTAGGCACTACTCAAGAAATCTGCCCCAACTTCCTGATATCCAGGGATAATACCGCATGTTGTTTTAATAAACAGCCCCAGGTGCTGCTGCTTGTCTAATTGCTGAGTATCAAATAATTTTCACCATTTCTCTTCTCTGAGTGTATTCAATGACATGTCCAGACGTGTTAGATGTTCCTCAAAGTTCCAATAGTTATGAGGATGTCATCCATAAAATTGGTGATAGCTGAGTTACGTAAGGGATCCGGTAATTTCCTCATCATCCTGGAGAAAACATTCCGAGTATTCTTCAACCCAAAAAGCAACATATGGAACTCATACTGCATCTCCGAAGTGCGAACAGCCAGCAATGGTCTGAGCTCAGGCTTGACTGGAATCTGGTAATGCCATTATTTAGATTCACTAATGACTCTGTTACTGAAATTATTTTCTCAAATCCAGACAGAGCTTATGTTCACCAGGGATTTTCTCAGCTAAACCCCACTGGCGATATAATATGATATGTGGAAATGAATTTCCTGCTCCAAGAAATCAATTCTCCCTTTAGCATTTGCTATATAATATATATTTTCAGTCCAAGTCCGTAACAATAATTCCACTGGACCGTGTATATGGGCCGGCCAACTACCACTGTTGCCGGAACCCTGTCTAATGCTAATTTAATAGCTGTGTAGTGGAGTTGGCTTTGCAACATTCAATTGATTCGCACAAACCAATCGTCCACTACCTATTTTCTTGTCGATTCCCCGTAGTTTCGTTATCAAATGTGGCCTACTAACCACGTTGTTATTTATATCCAGTTCCTGTATTCCGAGCCAATTTGGGTCGGAATAGGATGGGTTGTGTTTCCTCTCTATACAACACGGAGAGTTGCCAGGGTAACTGGTGTTGTGAAAGACGGGTTTTGAGAAGGTGCTGTCTTACCCACTATGTCTACCTGTTTATTTTTCGGCCTACGTCCGCCCCAATGCATTCCTAGGTCCGGTTGATTTTCCCAACATGTGGGGTTCACCTTGCTGCATTGGGCACAGGCATTTACATACTGAGTAATATCTTCAGCAATACCTGGCCAATAGTGATTCACAGATGTCTTTTGACATATGGTACCGATTTTCATATATGCACCGTCTGGTACAACATATGCTAATTCCATAGCCTTGTCCCTATAACTCAATGGCAGTACTAACGGACCACATCCCTTTTGTCCTGTTCCAGCTTTTCTGTAAAGCAATCCATCCTTCAAATAGAACTGTCCTTTCTTAGGGGGGTTATGGCTGTCTGGCAATTTGCCAAAGCAAGATTTTAATATGCTATCTCTAGCTTGGGCCTTTTTCATCTTTCTAGGATGAACATTTAGTGGTATTCCTTCCTTCTTCTTAGGACTTGACCTGGTCTGGAGTGTTGCCATGATCACAGGTTTTATTGGGTTCCCTAGTAAGACATACCTACTTCCTATCACCAGCGGGTAATTAGGACCATCACACACTGCTGCACTGATCACTCCTTCCACGTAGCGAGTCTTTACAATGATCTTGGCTATGCGAAGTGTAATGGAGGCTGTTCTTTTTAATGCCTCTTGTATCTCCACTTTTTCTGTGGTGTATTGGTCAGGGTGCACCAAGAATGCACTCACAACTGAGTCATATTCCAATCCGGAATCATACAGACACTTTATCTTAGTGCCGTTACATATTATTTCTTCACAGTTGGGTGGGGTGGGGTGGGGGGGGGAATGATGGAGATTTACCGAACTGACTGTCGGTTCCTTCCGTCCCTTGTCCAGTGTTACCATACATGCAGCGTGATATGGAGGGACTGTCTTTCCACATTCCATAGTATTATGGTTGTTCATTTTACAAATTTTGCACCACTTATCATCCTGCCTGTAGGGTTTCTTATCTTGTACCTGAGGGTTCCTGTTTTTATGATCAAATCTAGGTTTGTCATAGTCTTTTTTGTATCTGTTTTGTTGGTGTTGGTCCATATTATCAAACTCATTATGGTTTGGGGTTGGTCTACTATTATCTACCTGCTTCTTCCTAATTCCTGCTATTTCTTTCTGAACTGCCTGATATCTCTCAGCAACTGTTAAAATCTCCCCAACCCTTTCTGTACATTGTTCTATAAGAAATTTTCTCAAGTCTGGAGGCATAGACTCTCTCACTTGTTCCATTATGAACATTTCATTTGGGTCTTGACATTTGCCAAGAGCAGTCCACTTCTCCAAACAGGTTTCTAATATGGCAGAGAATTGGTGGTAAGTTTCTCCAGAAAGTAGCTTGGCAGTTCTGAATTTCTTACTATAAAATTCTTAGTTCTTTTTATATCTAACCAGCAATGCTTGCTTCAAGATTTCATAATCTTCCTGGTCTTCTTTTCCCAGTTTTGCAAAATCTTCATAAGAAACTCCTATCAGGCCCTGTGATAACTTAAGGCTCCATTTCTCATTCTCTAAGCCATAGTTCGTAGCCAACCTCTCATATCTATTTAGATAAGACTCAATGTCATTCTCTTTGTCCACAAATGGGTCCAAGTGAAAGTTCATGGCTCCATTTGAGGCACCTTGACTTGCACTAATGTCAGAGATAGT
The DNA here is from genome assembly GCA_024509875.1 of Oreohelix idahoensis. Lineage (NCBI taxonomy): Eukaryota > Metazoa > Mollusca > Gastropoda > Stylommatophora > Oreohelicidae > Oreohelix > Oreohelix idahoensis. Next base: position 7,551 of record JAMPIV010007927.1, on the reverse strand, counting down.
TGGGCTACTTCCATTTCCTGTAACATGTCCTTGAAGTTCAAGCTCTTTCAATCTCAATTCATGTTCCCTTTGCAACCTCTTTTCCTCAGCCTCTCTTTGCAACCTCTTTTCCTCTTTCTCAGTCTCCATTTGCAACCTCTTCTCCTCAGCCTCTCTTTGCAACCTCTTTTCCTGTTTCTCAGTCTCCACCTTTATAGCTTCCTTATAAGCTTCTAATTGAAGTTTCCTTTCTGTTTCCAATTTCTTATCTTCCTTTTCTATAAACCTGTCACATTCAGTGGGGACATATTTAATAAGTTCCTCCCCACTTAACCCAAACTCCTTTGTCGCCTGCACTGTAGCAGATCTAAACTTTGCCAAGTCTTCAATACTCATTCACTAATGGTTTGCAAACACTCAAACACTCTTATCAATAGACCAATCACACACTTACACAATACAAATCTAATTAATTAAAAGACCACTGTCAGTGTATCCATTCACCACAAGTTTGGTTTGTACTCAATGGTACTACAAAGTGTTTTATTTAATTTTAATTTTTTTGCAATTTATGTTATTTATTAAAATACTTCCCTACTCCTAACTCATGTGATGTAATAAGTGATACTATAGACCTGAATGTCTCAAAGAAAAGACTTCATGGTGGTAAATGAATCACAGGACTGAGACCCCAGTGTCGCGAGAGGGGAAGATGCTATTGAAATAAAAGATATCCTGGACAAAATGTTGTATCAGATGATACCAGGATAGTGCCAGATAAGAGACTGGTCTTATAAGAAATACCCCCTATTCTGAAAAAAAATATGTATGTATCGACATCAAAGGTAGGATCAAGCTGTATAAGTTTCCAGGTATAAAGATATTCTATGTTCCTGATTCCCTATCTACTCCCTCTCAAGATCCTCCTATGACTATATTATTATTATTGTTATTATTGACTCTGCTGGGGGAATTACAAAATTATTTACCAACAAGAACATGAACTCAACTTTAATAAGTAAGTAAGTTTGCTGATAAATATTTACAATTTATTTAGCCTATACCGTTTCTCTTTTCGGTTAGGAAAGCTTGAAATGAAATCAAATTTATTTACAACATAAAATCAATAAACATTGAAAAAATTGAAATTCTCAAAAAAGTCATTCCACTTGTTGAAGGTGATCCTTGTGGTAATTAACTCCTTTGGAATAACAGTTATAAAATACTTAACAAGTTTATTACTTGAATGTGAAGCTAGTAATTGGTATATTTATGTCCACACTTTAATCATACACTGGGTTGTAAATTTGAATTTTCAATGTTACTACAGGGGTATATTCTGGATACGCTGACTAGTGGCTTTACTTTGCCACTTATCTGGTGTTTAGAGATCGGTCACACTCCTGCCATGGATGAACAAGTATTATGAATTTCTCCAGGCAGTTGAAGCTGGCTATCTGGCTCTGTTGACCACACGAGCACTCGCACCACAGAGTCCAGCAGAGGTGGATGACTCTTTAAAGTTTTGTGTATGTTTCAGGATAAAACCCTCAGGCACACACAGACGAGCTATTAATGGGCATCTATAGTCTGCTCTTCAGATGCAGATGGCAAAGGCACACTTCATTAAAAATTTTACGGATTCTTATGCACGCTGTGCTTTTCAAATCTCTATGGCCTCAATTTAGCAAGGGCATGGTTTATTTATACTAGCACATCCGGCGTATCGGAACGCAGGGGCTAAAGAGGTGTTGCGAATCTCAAAAGGAGGTATAATTTGTCTCTCTATTCAATTCAGAAAACCTATTTTCCCAATTATCTTTCTTATTTCTGGAGCGATTTTATTCATTTAAAGCTTAAAACACACTCTGAATTATTTTACATCTTTCTAGCTAATACACGTTTATGGACCCAAGTGCATTAATTTCTATGCAGTCTTTAAACAGCTAAATTATGGACTGACCTGAACCTGCGAGTCATTTGACCAAAGATTACTCCCGTCCTGTAGTACTTTTCGTACAAGTCTCTGCACAGACATGCAGAGCAAGATGTCCAATATCGGCTTGGTGCCCTCTTCCAGTTGGAACTTCCTTCGTTAGTCCAAAATTTATTTCCATCTTTCGCTCATCTGCACACTTTTGCTCCCAGCCATCTTGTATATTCCAGGCTGTAGTAAACACTGCAAACGGTACGTTCTGATTGGTCCGTTGTATCAATCACTTTTCCCAAAGTATGGCGCTCGGTTTTGTCAGAGTTACATAGATTGCCGTAGTGGAAATCAGACACTTCATGACAAGATCATTCATGTGTGTAAGAAAATGAGCTCAAAACCGTGGAACATGGCGAATTGAACGTTTATTGCTGTTAAAGGAATGCCTCGGAAAGGATGAAAATACAGCAAATGGAAAATTCACTTTTGTAATAATGTAAGTCTGAAACTGAAAAATACGGTGAAAGTATTATTCTCTGTTGTAAGAAAGTGAGTCCGATATTGCAAAAAATATGGCGAATGGAACATTCACTTTGTAAGAAAGTGAATTCAAATAGGTGACAGATATTCCAAATGGAGCATTCCCTTTTAGAAGAAAGTAAGTCCAAATTGTGAAAATATGTTGGAAGAAGTGAATGTAATAGGAAAATTTTAATTGATTATAAATATATGAAACTTTGCCTCCATAACTACATTTTAGACCATCGTTAGGCAACTTAGGAGGTGTAAAGATGCACTTTGAAAACACTGAGGAACTACCTTAATAAAAGTATGTCTCGTTTCAGGATAAACAGGATCTGGAATTTGAAATTAATGAACCTGTATGCGCCTTTGAAGATTCGCTTCCTGAAATTCAGTCGACAATGTTGGAAAAATTCAAACTAAATGATATTTTAGCAAATGTTAACTTCACTTGAAAGAAACGATCGCGTGAATATCTCATGTAGTTCATGAATACAGTGACTATTAGTAAAGCTAGCCCGTGGGTTTTCACTGGGATCTCTGAAGAAATGTCTTTAATCATTCTGATACCACGATTTTAAAAGCTAATTTGAAATTTCCGTAACTTAAAAATTCAATTTTCCACTCCGTCACCTATAGATCTACCAAATCTTTGCTGAGAGCTACCGGTACACCGATATCGACCGGTAGCCGACTTCTGCTTTGGATCAAAAGAGAGGACTAAAAAGAGTAATTTTTAACATCATATAATATTCCAGTTATGAAAATACACATTCAAATAAATAGAATATATTCATACTAGGGTATGCTCATAATGTGTAGACACATGAAGCATTAAGAGACAGATACGATGGCATTGTCAGAACTGTAAACGTTTCCAAATCGTTAATGATCCGAGAAACTGAACGAGTCCTCAATCGTTATCTCGCGCTACATAACCTATTGTAGGCAGACGGATGCATAAGGTGTCGGTGAATTACGAATCCGATAACACTAGCTAACAAAAAAAAAATTTTTTTTCTTTCTCTAACATTTCTATGTTTTCCTGGTCAATTTTAATGCGCTGTTTTTAAATCTGCAAACCGTTTTTCTCTATCAGGTCGGGATCTCTAGAAATACGCAATTGAAGTTTTTTAACAACGCATACAGTATTACAACATCATTTGTACAAGAAGTATAACAGTTATGTAGGCTTAAATTTCTTTGCAGTCGACTTTCGTCGGTGAATGGCATGTGGTACATCGCGATGAAGCATCCAACAATAATCGGCAAGCATGGTCACACTCCACCGTCCTTGATAACGTGACTCCATTACGGCGATATCTTGATGGAATCGTTCTCCATGTTCATCGCTGACTTCGCCAGGTTGTCAGGGAAAAAGTCAAGATGCGAATCGAGCAAATGGATTTTGAGGGACATGTTACAGCCCATAATTCTGTATGCATCTATGCACTGCTTAACAATATGCACATAGTCGACAGATTTGTGATTTCCCAGAAAGATATCGACGATCGATTTGAATGCCATCCATGCGCGAAGTTCACTACCATGTAACAAGTTCTCGAATTGTTTGTCTGCAATAACTTTCCTAATCTGAGGTCCTACAAAGATACCTTCCTTTATCTTTGCATCGCTAATTTGCGGAAACTTTTCTCGAAGATAAGTGAAAGCTTTGCTCGTTTTATCTAACGCTTTTACGAAATTCTTCATGAGCCCCAACTTTATATGTAACGGTGGTTAAATGATGCTGTCTTTGTTAACTAATGGCTCGTGTATTACATTTTTATGCCCGAGCTGCATACGATCCCTGATAGGCCACACCTTTCTTGCATAATGTTCCCGTCTGTTGCGGCTGTCCCATTCACATAGGAAGCAACAAAATTTAGTATACCCAGTCTGCATGCCCGTGAGAATTGCAATGACCTTTAGGTCTCCACAAATCCGCCATTGGTAGTCATTGTACTTTATTTTTGCCAAAGTATAGCCATATTGTCATAAGTTTCTTTCATATGAACAGAGTAGGCGACTGGAATTGATGAAAATAAATTTCCATTATGCAATAACACGGCTTTTAGACTAGTCTTGGAAGAGTCGATGAAAAGTCGCCATTCGTTGACTATGTGCTCATGACCGAGGTGCACAATTAGACCGTTTACATCTTTGCAATAGCAAATGTCATCATCCATCTCAAAGTATTGAACAAGTTCTCTGTGTCTATGACGAAATTTAGATATCGGAGTATTGGGCGCTAAAAGATTCCATTCTTTGAGTCGCGAACCGAGTAATTCCGCTTGTCCTTTGGTGAGAACGAGATCTTGTATTAGATCTGAAAGTTCTGAATGGTTAATTAAGTGAACACCATCATTCACCGGTATATAATCCGAGTCAGAATTAGTTTCTAAAGCAGGTAAACTATCACTTTCTGATGGTTCATTCACGTCCAACGGATATTGTTCTGGTGGAACTGGGATCGGACACGTGATTGGATCATGAGGCACTGGTTTCGAAACCGATTCAATATTTGGATAACCACAGACTTTCTAGTTTTAAAAGTGAAACCATAGATATTTGTCAAGCAGAAGTAACAATCAGTAGCGTGATTTGTCGGTTCACGCCATATTACTGGCACTCCAAAAGGCATCGACTTATGCTTCGGCGATTTTCGTAACCAACCTGCCAATGTATTTGCACAAGTCGAACAAACTGCATTTGGCATCCAAGATTTATTTGCATCATCAACTTTCGAATCGAAATAAAGTTCATATGCTTTCTTTAGCAATGCTGTAAAGTTTTTCTGGTGAACACGATCGGTAAAATATCCGCACACGTAACAGAACAGATCGCCGAATTTCTACAACTTCTAGAAGCCATATTTCACTCAGAATTATTTCAAAATACAGTAACTATTTGAAATATAACGTAGCATATGTCATGCATCTTTTAGCAGTATAAAAAGTAGAATTATTTTGCATTTTATTAATTTTTAAAAAGTTATATAGTAAAAATGAAACGGAGCAAATAACGGTTTCCCAAAAATATATTTATTCACAAATATCTTAAGAACCTGACGTGATAGAGATAAACGGATTTCAAATTTGAAATCAGCGCAAGAAACTGACCTAAGAACACTTATTCTTATATAAGAAAGAAAAATGTTGTTTGTCAGTGTAATTAAACGAAGAAAGCGCAAATTTAATTAACACAGTATACGGAGAGCAAAAATAAATGAAGGTATTATGTAACGAAGACACAGAAAAGTAACTGCGAGGCAATGGGAACAGAAAATCATACCCATTGTAAGGACAGGCAATTAATGTATAAAGAAATGTATAGTAACATGTCAGCTGACGGCTCCGAATCCGACAGAACCTTGTTATACAATCAACAGAAACACGTTTCCAAACATAAAAGACTCCCCCCCCCACTTCCCCCCCCCCCCCCCCCTCCCGGCCGACCGTCGATTGAACGACGATTCTTTTATTGTAATTTCAATACTTTGACAAGCAACAATACATTTTACGAGACGGTACTGGCGCTTCTTCGTAATATGTAGTGTCCTCATGACTATTAACTTCTAAATCCATGCATTTCAATTTTACTGATCATCCCATAACAACAATGTCAACCCATCTGATAATACCTTTTTGGCGGACGAAACTTACAGATACAATACTGTCCAAGTTATCCTTAGGTCTAGAAGTCCATTATTATATTTTTATCAAAGTTCAACTTCTGCGCAGATTATCGTTATGCCTGAAAGTCCATAAAATCAAGCACATACTTCACTATGGTTCACACGATCTATATGCTCCTGTCCACACACTTTAGCACATCTAATCAACATTCAAACATCCCCTCCCCCCATATAAAAAAAAAAAAAGAAAATTCTTTTTCTCTTACGTCAATTCCCCAAACAACTTGTGTATTTCTTACGTAGATCTGCGCGACGAAAATTAAACAAACACTCCTCCGGGTAGAAAAAAATCTTTCAATTCCCGTTTATCATCATCAAAACAAGCTTACAGTTCCAAAACAACATCGTTTCTCTGAAACGATAGAAAACACTCCTGGAATTGAAAGAAAGAAGATCCAGACTGCAACATAGAGAAAATCAATAGCGACAAACTACATACAGAAACATTACCCACGCAACACCTGGACCCATGAATGCACGGATGGATCAGAAACAAATGCAACCGAAAATGGAGGTGGAGATGTCTTTCTGACCTAAGCACTGGTGCACAAAAATAAAGCTGTCAGTGGCAACAGGACAATTCTAAAGTAACTTCAGAACAGAGGCAGAGGCCTTGAAAACTGCAGCAGATGTTATAATGATAGAGGAAAGCACAGAGAGACAAATTGCTTTCTGTACCGATGCACAGACTGTAACTGCAACGTTGAAAAGACACACTAATGTAGACCTAAATGATCTCAGAATAGTATTCCACGAACTACGGTATGTAAACGATTCAGAAGGGTTGTGATCCAATGGATCCCATCTCATTATACCGTCAACGGCAATGAAGAAGCTGACAGATTGGCAAAGGAAGGTGGAAAGCTACCCCAGCCTGATGTAAGCATAACTTTCGAGGAGGCAAAGAGTTTTATCAGAATCAGATACAGAAACAAATGGGCATGAAGAGCATACGGTTACACACAAAATAATGGATACTACCAGCTCCACAGAAGAGAACAAATGGTAATCTTCAGACTCGCGCTGGCCACAACACATTGAGATACCATCTATTCAACAAGCTAAAGATAGGAACTACCGATCAGTGTAACTGTGACACTGATAAAATGACTGCTGAACATCTACTTCAAAGTTACCCAACCAGAGCCGGATTAACGTAGTAGCACAAGTAGCACATGCTACGGGCCCCGCGCTTTTAGGGGCCCCGCGCCAATAAATATGTACATAATTTTTTGGTCATCTTCTAATACGAGCGTTGATGGGAAGGAGCGAAGCTCCTGACCGGGTTGGAGGAAAGTCCACTGACCCCCCAGCCTCGCAATGACATGTCATTGGGCCAAAAGAGCTGGAAAGCTCGAGTGCCGCTGGTTAGAGTGAAAGAAAAAAATACAAAATACGAGTCGTTTAAACCAAAGATCTTGTGATT